>CANTUQ010000224.1:0-66306 GCA_947683425.1 Excoecaria cochinchinensis
TACGGATTTCCCTAGGGGTACCACTAGGGAAAATCACCAAAATCGAAAAGTGGTGAAATTTTTGATCCGAGTCCAATAATTCGGGAAAACTCGATCGGAATAGCTACTGGAAGCTTGCCGGTCACAACGCATCGATAATTGGCTTCGTCGAAATCCGACGAATTTTTACGGATTTCCCTAGGGGTACCACTAGGGAAAATAACCAAAATCGAGAAATCGTAAAAAGTGGTGAAATTTCTGATCCGAGTCCAATAATTCGGGATAACTCGAACGGAATAGCTACTGGAAGCTTGCCGGTCACAACGCATCGAGAATTGGCTTCGTCGAAATCCGACGACTTTTTACGGATTTTCCTAGGGGTACCACTAGGGAAAATCACCAAAATCGAAAAGTGGTGAAATTTTTGTTCCGAGGCCAATAATTCTGGAAAACTCGATCGGAATAGCTACTGGAAGCTTGCCGGTCACAACGCATCGAGAATTGGATTCGACGTAATCCGACGAATTTTTACAGATTTCCCTAGGAGTACCACTCGGAAAAATCACCAAAATCGCGAAATCGTAAAAAGTGGTGAAATTTTTGATCCCAGTCCAATAATTCGGGAAAACTCGATCGGAATAGCTACTGGAAGCTTGTCAGTCATAACGAATCGAGAATTGGTTTCATCAGAATCCGACGAATTTTTACGAATTTCCCTAAGGGTACCACTAGGGAAAATCACCAAAATCGAAAAGTGGTGAAATTTTGGATCCGAGTCCAATAAGTCGGTAAAACTCGATCGGAATAGCTACTGGAAGCTTGCCGGTCACAACGCATTGAGAATTGGTTTCGTCAGAATCCGACGAATTTTTACGGATTTCCCTAGGGGTACCACTAGGGAAAATCACCAAAATCGAAAAGTGGTGAAATTTTTGATCCGAGTCCAATAATTCGGGAAAACTCGATCTGAATAGATACTGGAAGGTTGCCGGTCACAACGCATCGAGAATTGACTTCGTCGGAATCCGACGAATTTTTACGGATATCCCTAGGGGTACCACTTGGGAAAATCACCAAAATCGAGAAATCATAAAAAGTGGTGAAATTTTGGATCCGAGTCCAATAATTTGGGAAAACTCGATCGGAATAGCTACTGGAAGCTTACCGGTCACAACGCATCGAGAATTGGCTTCGTCGGAATCCGACGAATTTTTACGGATTTCCCTAGGGGTACCACTAGGGAAAATCACCAAAATCGAGAAATCGTGAAATTTTTGATCCGAGTTCAATAATTTGGGAAAACTCGATCGGAATAGCTACTGGAAGCTTGCCGGTCACAACGCATCGAGAATTGGCTTCGTCGGAATCCGACGAATTTTTACGGATTTCCCTATGGGTACCACTAGGGAAAATCACCAAAATCGAGAAATCGTGAAATTTTTGATCCGAGTTCAATAATTTGGGAAAACTCGATCGGAATAGCTACTGGAAGCTTGCCGGTCACAACGCATCGAGAATTGGTTTCATCGGAATCCGACGAATTTTTACGGATTTCCCTAGGGGTACCACTAGGAAAAATCACCAAAATCAAGAAATCGTAAAAGGTGGTGAAATTTTTGATCCGAGTCCAATAATTCGAGAAAACTCGATTGGAATAGCTACTGGAAGCTTGCCGGTCACAACGCATCGAGAATTGGCTTCGTCGGAATCTGACGAATTTTTACGGATTTCCCTAGGGGTACCACTAGGGAAAATCACAAAATTCGAGAAATCGTGAAATTTTTTATCCGAGTTCAATAATTTGGGAAAACTCGATCGGAATAGCTACTGGATGCTTGCCGGTCACAACGAATCGAGAATTGGTTTCGTCGGAATCCGACGAATTTTTACGAATTTCCCTAGGGGTACCACTAGGGAAAATCACCAAAATCAAAAAGTGGTGAAATTTTGGATCCGAGTCCAATAAGTCGGTAAAACTCGATCGGAATAGCTACTGGAAGCTTGCCGGTCACAATGCATCAAGAATTGGTTTCGTTGGAATCCGACGAATTTTTACGAATTTCCCTAGGGTTACCACTAGGGAAAATCACCAAAATCGAAAAGTGGTGAAATTTTGGATCCGAGTCCAATAAGTCGGTAAAACTCGATCGGAATAGCTACTGGAAGCTTGCCGGTCACAACTCATCGAGAATTGATTTCGTCGGAATCTGACGAATTTTTACAGATATCCCTAGGGGTAACACTAGGAAAAATCACCAAAATCGAGAAATCATAAAAAGTGGTGAAATTTTGGATCCGAGTCCAATAATTCGGGAAAACTCGATCGGAATAGCTACTGGAAGCTTGCCGGTCACAACGCATCGAGAATTGGCTTCGTCGGAATCCGACGAATTTTTACGGATTTTTCTAGGGGTACCACTAGGAAAAATAACCAAAATCGAGAAATCGTAAAAAGTGGTGAAATTTTGGATCCGAGTCCAATAATTCGGGAAAACTCGATCGGAATAGCTACTGGAAGGTTACCGGTCACAACGCATCGAGAATTGGCATCGTCGGAATCCGACGAATTTTTACGGATTTCCCTAGGGGTACCACTAGGGAAAATCACCAAAATCGAAAAAATCGTAAAAAGTGGTAAAATTTTGGATCCGAGTCAAATAATTTGGGAAAACGCGATCGGAATAGCTACTGGAAGCTTGCCGGTCACAACGCATCGAGAATTGGTTTCGTCGGAATCCGACGAATTTTTACGGATTTTCCTAGGGGTACCACTAGGGAAAATCACCAAAATCGAAAAGTGGTGAAATTTTGGATCCGTGTCCAATAAGTCGGTAAAACTCGATCGGAATAGCTACTGGAAGCTTGCCGGTCACAACGCATCGAGAATTGGTTTCGTCGGAATCCGACGAATTTTTACGGATTTCCCTAGGGGTACCACTAGAGAAAATCACCAAAATCGAAAAGTGGTGAAATTTTTGATCCGAGTCCAATAATTCGGGAAAACTCGATCGAAATAGCTACTGGAAGCTTGCCGATCACAACGCATCGAGAATTGGCTTCGTCGAAATCCGACGAATTTTTACGAATTTCCCTAGGGGTACCACTAGGAAAAATGACCAAAAATCGAGAAATCGTGAAATTTTTGATCCGAGTTCAATAATTTGGGAAAACTTGATCGGAATAGCTACAGGAAGCTTGCCGGTCACAACGCATCGAGAATTGGTTTCATCGGAATCCGACGAATTTTTACGGATTTCCCTAGGGGTACCACTAGGAAAAATCACCAAAATCGAGAAATCGTAAAAAATGGTGAAATTTTTGATCCGAGTCCAATAATTCGGGAAAACTCGATTGGAATAGCTATTGGAAGCTTGCCGGTCACAACGCATCGAGAATTGGCTTCGTCGGAATCCGACGAATTTTTACGGATTTCCCTAGGGGTACCACTAGGGAAAATCACCAAAATCGAGAAATCGTGAAATTTTTGATCCGAGTTCAATAATTTGGGAAAACTCGATCGGAATAGCTACTGGAAGCTTGCCGGTCACAACGAATCTAGAATTGGTTTCGTCGGAATCCGACGAATTTTTACGAATTTCCCTAGGGGTACCACTAGGGAAAATCACAAAAATCGAAAAGTGGTGAAATTTTGGATCCGAGTCCAATAAGTCGGTAAAACTCGATCGGAATAGCTACTGGAAGCTTGCCGGTCACAACGCATCGAGAATTGGTTTCGTCAGAATCCGACGAAATTTTACGGATTTCCCTAGGGGTACCATTAGGGAAAATCACCAAAATCGAAAAGTGGTTAAATTTTTGATCCGAGTTCAATAATTCGGGAAAACTCGATCGGAATAGCTACTGGAAGCTTGCCGGTCACAACGCATCGAGAATTAACTTCGTCGGAATCCGACGAATTTTTACGGATTTTCCTAGGGGTACCACTAAGGAAAATCACCAAAATCGAGAAATCATAAAAAGGGGTGAAATTTTGGATCCGAGTCCAATAATTCCGGAAAACTCGATCGGAATAGCTACTGGAATCTTGCCGGTCACAACGCAACGAGAATTGGCTTCGTCGAAATCCGACGAATTTTTACGGATTTTCCTAGGGGTACCACTAGGGAAAATCACCAAAATCGAGAAATCATAAAAAGTGGTGAAATTTTGGATCCGAGTCCAATAATTCGGGAAAACTTGATCGGAATAGCTACTGGAAGCTTGCCGGTCACAACGCATCGAGAATTGGCTTCGTCGGAATACGACGAATTTTTACGGATTTTCCTCGGGGTAGCACTAGGGAAAATCACCAAAATCGAAAAGTGGTGAAATTTCTGATCCGAGTCCAATAAGTCGGTAAAACTCGATCGGAATAGCTGCTGGAAGCTTGCCGGTCACAACGCATCGAGAATTGGTTTCGTCGGAATCCGACAAATTTTTACGGATTTCCCTAGGGGTACCACTAAGGAAAATGACCAAAATCGAGAAATCGTGAAATTTTTGATCCGAGTCCAATAATTCGGGAAAACTCGAT
Source organism: Excoecaria cochinchinensis (assembly GCA_947683425.1). Classification (NCBI taxonomy): domain Eukaryota; kingdom Viridiplantae; phylum Streptophyta; class Magnoliopsida; order Malpighiales; family Euphorbiaceae; genus Excoecaria; species Excoecaria cochinchinensis. The sequence continues at coordinate 4,514 of CANTUQ010000224.1, forward strand.
CGGAATAGCTACTGGAAGCTTGCCGGTCACAACGCATCGATAATTGGCTTCGTCGAAATCCGACGAATTTTTACGGATTTCCCTAGGGGCACCACTAGGGAAAATAACCAAAATCGAGAAATCGTAAAAAGTGGTGAAATTTCTGATCCGAGTCCAATAATTCGGGATAACTCGAACGGAATAGCTACTGGAAGCTTGCCGGTCACAACGCATCGAGAATTGGCTTCGTCGAAATCCGACGACTTTTTACGGATTTTCCTAGGGGTACCACTAGGGAAAATCACCAAAATCGAAAAGTGGTGAAATTTTTGTTCCGAGTCCAATAATTCGGGAAAACTCGATCGGAATAGCTACTGGAAGCTTGCCGGTCACAACGCATCGAGAATTGGATTCGACGTAATCCGACGAATTTTTACAGATTTCCCTAGGAGTACCACTCGGAAAAATCACCAAAATCGCGAAATCGTAAAAAGTGGTGAAATTTTTGATCCCAGTCCAATAATTCGGGAAAACTCGATCGGAATAGCTACTGGAAGCTTGTCAGTCATAACGAATCGAGAATTGGTTTCATCAGAATCCGACGAATTTTTACGAATTTCCCTAAGGGTACCACTAGGGAAAATCACCAAAATCGAAAAGTGGTGAAATTTTGGATCCGAGTCCAATAAGTCGGTAAAACTCGATCGGAATAGCTACTGGAAGCTTGCCGGTCACAACGCATTGAGAATTGGTTTCGTCAGAATCCGACGAATTTTTACGGATTTCCCTAGGGGTACCACTAGGGAAAATCACCAAAATCGAAAAGTGGTGAAATTTTTGATCCGAGTCCAATAATTCGGGAAAACTCGATCTGAATAGATACTGGAAGGTTGCCGGTCACAACGCATCGAGAATTGACTTCGTCGGAATCCGACGAATTTTTACGGATATCCCTAGGGGTACCACTTGGGAAAATCACCAAAATCGAGAAATCATAAAAAGTGGTGAAATTTTGGATCCGAGTCCAATAATTTGGGAAAACTCGATCGGAATAGCTACTGGAAGCTTACCGGTCACAACGCATCGAGAATTGGCTTCGTCGGAATCCGACGAATTTTTACGGATTTCCCTAGGGGTACCACTAGGGAAAATCACCAAAATCGAGAAATCGTGAAATTTTTGATCCGAGTTCAATAATTTGGGAAAACTCGATCGGAATAGCTACTGGAAGCTTGCCGGTCACAACGCATCGAGAATTGGCTTCGTCGGAATCCGACGAATTTTTACGGATTTCCCTATGGGTACCACTAGGGAAAATCACCAAAATCGAGAAATCGTGAAATTTTTGATCCGAGTTCAATAATTTGGGAAAACTCGATCGGAATAGCTACTGGAAGCTTGCCGGTCACAACGCATCGAGAATTGGTTTCGTCAGAATCCGACGAATTTTTACGGATTTCCCTAGGGGTACCATTAGGGAAAATCACCAAAATCGAAAAGTGGTTAAATTTTTGATCCGAGTTCAATAATTCGGGAAAACTCGATCGGAATAGCTACTGGAAGCTTGCCGGTCACAACGCATCGAGAATTAACTTCGTCGGAATCCGACGAATGTTTACGGATTTTCCTAGGGGTACCACAAAGGAAAATCACCAAAATCGAGAAATCATAAAAAGTGGTGAAATTTTGGATCCGAGTCCAATAATTCAGGAAAACTCGATCGGAATAGCTACTGGAATCTTGCCGGTCACAACGCAACGAGAATTGGCTTCGTCGAAATCCGACGAATTTTTACGGATTTTCCTAGGGGTACCACTAGGGAAAATCACCAAAATCGAGAAATCATAAAAAGTGGTGAAATTTTGGATCCGAGTCCAATAATTCGGGAAAACTTGATCGGAATAGCTACTGGAAGCTTGCTGGTCACAACGCATCGAGAATTGGCTTCGTCGGAATACGACGAATTTTTACGGATTTTCCTCGGGGTAGCACTAGGGAAAATCACCAAAATCGAAAAGTGGTGAAATTTCTGATCCGAGTCCAATAAGTCGGTAAAACTCGATCGGAATAGCTACTGGAAGCTTGCCGGTCACAACGCATCGAGAATTGGTTTCGTCGGAATCCGACAAATTTTTACGGATTTCCCTAGGGGTACCACTAGGGAAAATCACCAAAATCGAAAAGTGGTGAAATTTTTGATCCGAGTCCAATAATTCGGGAAAACTCGATCGGAATAGCTACTGGAAGCTTGCCGGTCACAACGCATCGATAATTGGCTTCGTCGAAATCCGACGAATTTTTACGGATTTCCCTAGGGGTACCACTAGGGAAAATAACCAAAATCGAGAAATCGTAAAAAGTGGTGAAATTTCTGATCCGAGTCCAATAATTCGGGATAACTCGAACGGAATAGCTACTGGAAGCTTGCCGGTCACAACGCATCGAGAATTGGCTTCGTCGAAATCCGACGACTTTTTACGGATTTTCCTAGGGGTACCACTAGGGAAAATCACCAAAATCGAAAAGTGGTGAAATTTTTGTTCCGAGACCAATAATTCTGGAAAACTCGATCGGAATAGCTACTGGAAGCTTGCCGGTCACAACGCATCGAGAATTGGATTCGACGTAATCCGACGAATTTTTACAGATTTCCCTAGGAGTACCACTCGGAAAAATCACCAAAATCGCGAAATCGTAAAAAGTGGTGAAATTTTTGATCCCAGTCCAATAATTCGGGAAAACTCGATCGGAATAGCTACTGGAAGCTTGTCAGTCATAACGAATCGAGAATTGGTTTCATCAGAATCCGACGAATTTTTACGAATTTCCCTAAGGGTACCACTAGGGAAAATCACCAAAATCGAAAAGTGGTGAAATTTTGGATCCGAGTCCAATAAGTCGGTAAAACTCGATCGGAATAGCTACTGGAAGCTTGCCGGTCACAACGCATTGAGAATTGGTTTCGTCAGAATCCGACGAATTTTTACGGATTTCCCTAGGGGTACCACTAGGGAAAATCACCAAAATCGAAAAGTGGTGAAATTTTTGATCCGAGTCCAATAATTCGGGAAAACTCGATCTGAATAGATACTGGAAGGTTGCCGGTCACAACGCATCGAGAATTGACTTCGTCGGAATCCGACGAATTTTTACGGATATCCCTAGGGGTACCACTTGGGAAAATCACCAAAATCGAGAAATCATAAAAAGTGGTGAAATTTTGGATCCGAGTCCAATAATTTGGGAAAACTCGATCGGAATAGCTACTGGAAGCTTACCGGTCACAACGCATCGAGAATTGGCTTCGTCGGAATCCGACGAATTTTTACGGATTTCCCTAGGGGTACCACTAGGGAAAATCACCAAAATCGAGAAATCGTGAAATTTTTGATCCGAGTTCAATAATTTGGGAAAACTCGATCGGAATAGCTACTGGAAGCTTGCCGGTCACAACGCATCGAGAATTGGCTTCGTCGGAATCCGACGAATTTTTACGGATTTCCCTATGGGTACCACTAGGGAAAATCACCAAAATCGAGAAATCGTGAAATTTTTGATCCGAGTTCAATAATTTGGGAAAACTCGATCGGAATAGCTACTGGAAGCTTGCCGGTCACAACGCATCGAGAATTGGTTTCATCGGAATCCGACGAATTTTTACGGATTTCCCTAGGGGTACCACTAGGAAAAATCACCAAAATCAAGAAATCGTAAAAGGTGGTGAAATTTTTGATCCGAGTCCAATAATTCGAGAAAACTCGATTGGAATAGCTACTGGAAGCTTGCCGGTCACAACGCATCGAGAATTGGCTTCGTCGGAATCTGACGAATTTTTACGGATTTCCCTAGGGGTACCACTAGGGAAAATCACAAAATTCGAGAAATCGTGAAATTTTTTATCCGAGTTCAATAATTTGGGAAAACTCGATCGGAATAGCTACTGGATGCTTGCCGGTCACAACGAATCGAGAATTGGTTTCGTCGGAATCCGACGAATTTTTACGAATTTCCCTAGGGGTACCACTAGGGAAAATCACCAAAATCAAAAAGTGGTGAAATTTTGGATCCGAGTCCAATAAGTCGGTAAAACTCGATCGGAATAGCTACTGGAAGCTTGCCGGTCACAATGCATCAAGAATTGGTTTCGTTGGAATCCGACGAATTTTTACGAATTTCCCTAGGGTTACCACTAGGGAAAATCACCAAAATCGAAAAGTGGTGAAATTTTGGATCCGAGTCCAATAAGTCGGTAAAACTCGATCGGAATAGCTACTGGAAGCTTGCCGGTCACAACTCATCGAGAATTGATTTCGTCGGAATCTGACGAATTTTTACAGATATCCCTAGGGGTAACACTAGGAAAAATCACCAAAATCGAGAAATCATAAAAAGTGGTGAAATTTTGGATCCGAGTCCAATAATTCGGGAAAACTCGATCGGAATAGCTACTGGAAGCTTGCCGGTCACAACGCATCGAGAATTGGCTTCGTCGGAATCCGACGAATTTTTACGGATTTTTCTAGGGGTACCACTAGGAAAAATAACCAAAATCGAGAAATCGTAAAAAGTGGTGAAATTTTGGATCCGAGTCCAATAATTCGGGAAAACTCGATCGGAATAGCTACTGGAAGGTTACCGGTCACAACGCATCGAGAATTGGCATCGTCGGAATCCGACGAATTTTTACGGATTTCCCTAGGGGTACCACTAGGGAAAATCACCAAAATCGAAAAAATCGTAAAAAGTGGTAAAATTTTGGATCCGAGTCAAATAATTTGGGAAAACGCGATCGGAATAGCTACTGGAAGCTTGCCGGTCACAACGCATCGAGAATTGGTTTCGTCGGAATCCGACGAATTTTTACGGATTTTCCTAGGGGTACCACTAGGGAAAATCACCAAAATCGAAAAGTGGTGAAATTTTGGATCCGTGTCCAATAAGTCGGTAAAACTCGATCGGAATAGCTACTGGAAGCTTGCCGGTCACAACGCATCGAGAATTGGTTTCGTCGGAATCCGACGAATTTTTACGGATTTCCCTAGGGGTACCACTAGAGAAAATCACCAAAATCGAAAAGTGGTGAAATTTTTGATCCGAGTCCAATAATTCGGGAAAACTCGATCGAAATAGCTACTGGAAGCTTGCCGATCACAACGCATCGAGAATTGGCTTCGTCGAAATCCGACGAATTTTTACGAATTTCCCTAGGGGTACCACTAGGAAAAATGACCAAAATCGAGAAATCGTGAAATTTTTGATCCGAGTTCAATAATTTGGGAAAACTTGATCGGAATAGCTACAGGAAGCTTGCCGGTCACAACGCATCGAGAATTGGTTTCATCGGAATCCGACGAATTTTTACGGATTTCCCTAGGGGTACCACTAGGAAAAATCACCAAAATCGAGAAATCGTAAAAAATGGTGAAATTTTTGATCCGAGTCCAATAATTCGGGAAAACTCGATTGGAATAGCTATTGGAAGCTTGCCGGTCACAACGCATCGAGAATTGGCTTCGTCGGAATCCGACGAATTTTTACGGATTTCCCTAGGGGTACCACTAGGGAAAATCACCAAAATCGAGAAATCGTGAAATTTTTGATCCGAGTTCAATAATTTGGGAAAACTCGATCGGAATAGCTACTGGAAGCTTGCCGGTCACAACGAATCGAGAATTGGTTTCGTCGGAATCCGACGAATTTTTACGAATTTCCCTAGGGGTACCACTAGGGAAAATCACAAAAATCGAAAAGTGGTGAAATTTTGGATCCGAGTCCAATAAGTCGGTAAAACTCGATCGGAATAGCTACTGGAAGCTTGCCGGTCACAACGCATCGAGAATTGGTTTCGTCAGAATCCGACGAAATTTTACGGATTTCCCTAGGGGTACCATTAGGGAAAATCACCAAAATCGAAAAGTGGTTAAATTTTTGATCCGAGTTCAATAATTCGGGAAAACTCGATCGGAATAGCTACTGGAAGCTTGCCGGTCACAACGCATCGAGAATTAACTTCGTCGGAATCCGACGAATTTTTACGGATTTTCCTAGGGGTACCACTAAGGAAAATCACCAAAATCGAGAAATCATAAAAAGGGGTGAAATTTTGGATCCGAGTCCAATAATTCCGGAAAACTCGATCGGAATAGCTACTGGAATCTTGCCGGTCACAACGCAACGAGAATTGGCTTCGTCGAAATCCGACGAATTTTTACGGATTTTCCTAGGGGTACCACTAGGGAAAATCACCAAAATCGAGAAATCATAAAAAGTGGTGAAATTTTGGATCCGAGTCCAATAATTCGGGAAAACTTGATCGGAATAGCTACTGGAAGCTTGCCGGTCACAACGCATCGAGAATTGGCTTCGTCGGAATACGACGAATTTTTACGGATTTTCCTCGGGGTAGCACTAGGGAAAATCACCAAAATCGAAAAGTGGTGAAATTTCTGATCCGAGTCCAATAAGTCGGTAAAACTCGATCGGAATAGCTGCTGGAAGCTTGCCGGTCACAACGCATCGAGAATTGGTTTCGTCGGAATCCGACAAATTTTTACGGATTTCCCTAGGGGTACCACTAAGGAAAATGACCAAAATCGAGAAATCGTGAAATTTTTGATCCGAGTCCAATAATTCGGGAAAACTCGATCGGAATAGCTACTGGAAGCTTGCCGGTCACAACGCATCGATAATTGGCTTCGTCGAAATCCGACGAATTTTTACGGATTTCCCTAGGGGTACCACTAGGGAAAATAACCAAAATCGAGAAATCGTAAAAAGTGGTGAAATTTCTGATCCGAGTCCAATAATTCGGGATAACTCGAACGGAATAGCTACTGGAAGCTTGCCGGTCACAACGCATCGAGAATTGGCTTCGTCGAAATCCGACGACTTTTTACGGATTTTCCTAGGGGTACCACTAGGGAAAATCACCAAAATCGAAAAGTGGTGAAATTTTTGTTCCGAGTCCAATAATTCGGGAAAACTCGATCGGAATAGCTACTGGAAGCTTGCCGGTCACAACGCATCGAGAATTGGATTCGACGTAATCCGACGAATTTTTACAGATTTCCCTAGGAGTACCACTCGGAAAAATCACCAAAATCGCGAAATCGTAAAAAGTGGTGAAATTTTTGATCCCAGTCCAATAATTCGGGAAAACTCGATCGGAATAGCTACTGGAAGCTTGTCAGTCATAACGAATCGAGAATTGGTTTCATCAGAATCCGACGAATTTTTACGAATTTCCCTAAGGGTACCACTAGGGAAAATCACCAAAATCGAAAAGTGGTGAAATTTTGGATCCGAGTCCAATAAGTCGGTAAAACTCGATCGGAATAGCTACTGGAAGCTTGCCGGTCACAACGCATTGAGAATTGGTTTCGTCAGAATCCGACGAATTTTTACGGATTTCCCTAGGGGTACCACTAGGGAAAATCACCAAAATCGAAAAGTGGTGAAATTTTTGATCCGAGTCCAATAATTCGGGAAAACTCGATCTGAATAGATACTGGAAGGTTGCCGGTCACAACGCATCGAGAATTGACTTCGTCGGAATCCGACGAATTTTTACGGATATCCCTAGGGGTACCACTTGGGAAAATCACCAAAATCGAGAAATCATAAAAAGTGGTGAAATTTTGGATCCGAGTCCAATAATTTGGGAAAACTCGATCGGAATAGCTACTGGAAGCTTACCGGTCACAACGCATCGAGAATTGGCTTCGTCGGAATCCGACGAATTTTTACGGATTTCCCTAGGGGTACCACTAGGGAAAATCACCAAAATCGAGAAATCGTGAAATTTTTGATCCGAGTTCAATAATTTGGGAAAACTCGATCGGAATAGCTACTGGAAGCTTGCCGGTCACAACGCATCGAGAATTGGCTGCGTCGGAATCCGACGAATTTTTACGGATTTCCCTATGGGTACCACTAGGGAAAATCACCAAAATCGAGAAATCGTGAAATTTTTGATCCGAGTTCAATAATTTGGGAAAACTCGATCGGAATAGCTACTGGAAGCTTGCCGGTCACAACGCATCGAGAATTGGTTTCGTCAGAATCCGACGAATTTTTACGGATTTCCCTAGGGGTACCATTAGGGAAAATCACCAAAATCGAAAAGTGGTTAAATTTTTGATCCGAGTTCAATAATTCGGGAAAACTCGATCGGAATAGCTACTGGAAGCTTGCCGGTCACAACGCATCGAGAATTAACTTCGTCGGAATCCGACGAATGTTTACGGATTTTCCTAAGTGTACCACTAAGGAAAATCACCAAAATCGAGAAATCATAAAAAGTGGTGAAATTTTGGATCCGAGTCCAATAATTCAGGAAAACTCGATCGGAATAGCTACTGGAAGCTTGCCGGTCACAACGCATCGAGAATTGGCTTCGTCGAAATCCGACAAATTTTTACGGATTTTCCTAGGGGTACCACTAGGGAAAATCACAAAAATCGAGAAATCATAAAAAGTGGTGAAATTTTGGATCCGAGTCCAATAATTCGAGAAAACTCGATCGGAATAGCTACTGGAAGCTTGCCGGTCACAACGCATCGAGAATTGGCTTCGTCGGAATACGACGAATTTTTACGGATTTTCCTCGGGGTACCACTAGGGAAAATCACCAAAATCGAAAAGTGGTGAAATTTCTGATCCGAGTCCAATAAGTCGGTAAAACTCGATCGGAATAGCTACTGGAAGCTTGCCGGTCACAACGCATCGAGAATTGGTTTCGTCGGAATCCGATAAATTTTTACGGATTTCCCTAGGGGTACCACCAGGGAAAATCACCAAAATCGAAAAGTGGTGAAATTTTTGATCCGAGTCCAATAATTCGGGAAAACTCGATCGGAATAGCTACTGGAAGCTTGCCGGTCACAACGCATCGAGAATTGGATTCGACGGAATCCGTCGAATTTTTACAGATTTCCCTAGGAGTACCACTCGGAAAAATCACCAAAATCGCGAAATCGTAAAAAGTGGTGAAATTTTGGATCCCAGTCCAATAATTCGGGAAAACTCGATCGGAATAGCTACTGGAAGCTTGCCGGTCATAACGAATCGAGAATTGGTTTCATCGAAATCCGACAAATTTTTACGAATTTCCCTAGGGGTACCACTAGGGAAAATCACCAAAATCGAAAAGTGGTGAAATTTTGGATCCGAGTCCAATAAGTCGGTAAAACTCGATCGGAATAGCTACTGGAAGCTTGCCGGTCACAACGCATTGAGAATTGGTTTCGTCAGAATCCGACGAATTTTTACGGATTTCCCTAGGGGTACCACTAGGTAAAATCACTAAAATGGAAAAGTGGTCAAATTTTTGATCCGAGTCCAATAATTCGGGAAAACTCGATCTGAATAGATACTGGAAGGTTGCCGGTCACAACGCATCGAGAATTGACTTCGTCGGAATCCGACGAATTTTTACGGATATCCCTAGGGGTACCACTAGGGAAAATCACCAAAATCGAGAAATCATAAAAAGTGGTGAAATTTTGGATCCGAGTCCAATAATTTGGGAAAACTCGATCGGAATAGCTACTGGAAGCTTACCGGTCACAACGCATCGAGAATTGGCTTCGTCGGAATCCGACGAATTTTTACGGATTTCCCTAGGGGTACCACTAGGGAAAATCACCAAAATCGAGAAATCGTGAAATTTTTTATCCGAGTTCAATAATTTGGGAAAACTCGATCGGAATAGCTACTGGAAGCTTGCCGGTCACAATGCATCGAGAATTGGCTTCGTCGGAATCCGACGAATTTTTACGGATTTCCCTATGGGTACCACTAGGGAAAATCACTAAAATCGAGAAATCGTGAAATTTTTGATCCGAGTTCAATAATTTGGGAAAACTCGATCGGAATAGCTACTGGAAGCTTGCCGGTCACAACGCATCGAGAATTGGTTTCATCGGAATCCGACGAATTTTTACGGATTTCCCTAGGGGTACCACTAGGAAAAATCACCAAAATCGAGAAATCGTAAAAAGTGGTGAAATTTTTGATCCGAGTCCAATAATTCGGGAAAACTCGATTGGAATAGCTACTGGAAGCTTGCCGGTCACAACGCATCGAGAATTGGCTTCGTCGGAATCCGATGAATTTTTACGGATTTCCCTAGGGGTACCACTAGTGAAAATCACCAAAATCGTGAAATTTTTGATCCGAGTTCAATAATTTGGGAAAACTCGATCGGAATAGCTACTGGAAGCTTGCCGGTCATAACGAATCGAGAATTGGTTTCGTCGGAATCCGACGAATTTTTACGAATTTCCCTAAGGGTACCACTAGGGAAAATCACCAAAATCGAAAAGTGGTGAAATTTTGGATCCGAGTCCAATAAGTCGGTAAAACTCGATCGGAATAGCTACTGGAAGCTTGCCGGTCATAACGCATCGAGAATTGGTTTCGTCAGAATCCGACGAATTTTTACGGATTTCCCTAGGGGTACCATTAGGGAAAATCACCAAAATCGAAAAGTGGTTAAATTTTTTATCCGAGTTCAATAATTCGGGAAAACTCGATCGGAATAGCTACTGGAAGCTTGCCGGTCACAACGCATCGAGAATTAACTTCGTCGGAATCCGACGAATTTTTACGGATTTTCCTAGGGGTACCACTAAGGAAAATCACCAAAATCGAGAAATCATAAAAAGTGGTGAAATTTTGGATCCGAGTCCAATAATTCAGGAAAACTCGATCGGAATAGCTACTGGAAGCTTGCCGGTCACAACGCATCGAGAATTGGCTTCGTCGAAATCCGACGAATTTTTACGGATTTTCCTAGGGGTACCACTAAGGAAAATCACCAAAATCGAGAAACCATAAAAAGTGGTGAAATTTTGGATCCGAGTCCAATAATTCGGGAAAACTCGATCGGAATAGCTACTGGAAGCTTGCCGGTCACAACGCATCGAGAATTGGCTTCGTCGGAATACGACGAATTTTTACGAATTTCCCTAGGGGTACCACTAGGGAAAATCACCAAAATCGAAAAGTGGTGAAATTTCTGATCCGAGTCCAATAAGTCGGTAAAACTCGATCGGAATAGCTACTGGAAGCGTGCCGGTCACAACGCATCGAGAATTGGTTTCGTCGGAATCCGACGAATTTTTACGAATTTTCCTAGGGGTACCACTAGGGAAAATCACCAAAATCGAAAAGTGGTGAAATTTTGGATCCGAGTCTAATAAATCGGTAAAACTCGATCGGAATAGCTACTGGAAGCTTGCCGGTCACAACGCATCGAGAATTGGCTTCGTCGAAATCCGACGACTTTTTACGGATTTTCCTAGGGGTACCACTAGGGAAAATCACCAAAATCGAAAAGTGGTGAAATTTTTGATCCGAGTCCAATAATTCGGGAAAACTCGATTGGAATAGTTACTGGAAGCTTGCCGGTCACAACGCATCGAGAATTGGCTTCGTCGGAATCCGACGAATTTTTACGGATTTCCCTAGGGGTACCACTAGGGAAAATCACCAAAATCGAGAAATCGTGAAATTTTTTATCCGAGTTCAATAATTTGGGAAAACTCGATCGGAATAGCTACTGGAAGCTTGCCGGTCACAATGCATCGAGAATTGGCTTCGTCGGAATCCGACGAATTTTTACGGATTTCCCTATGGGTACCACTAGGGAAAATCACCAAAATCGAGAAATCGTGAAATTTTTGATCCGAGTTCAATAATTTGGGAAAACTCGATCGGAATAGCTACTGGAAGCTTGCCGGTCACAACGCATCGAGAATTGGTTTCGTCGGAATCCGACGAATTTTTACGGATTTCCCTAGGGGTACCACTAGGAAAAATCACCAAAATCGAGAAATCGTAAAAAGTGGTGAAAATTTTGATCCGAGTCCAATAATTCGGGAAAACTCGATTGGAATAGCTACTGGAAGCTTGCCGGTCACAACGCATCGAGAATTGGCTTCGTCGGAATCCGACGAATTTTTACGGATTTCCCTAGGGGTACCACTAGGGAAAATCACAAAATTCGAGAAATCGTGAAATTTTTGATCCGAGTTCAATAATTTGGGAAAACTCGATCGGAATAGCTACTGGAAGCTTGCCGGTTACAGCGAATCGAGAATTGGTTTCGTCGGAATTCGACGAATTTTTACGAATTTCCCTAGGGGTACCACTAGGGAAAATCACCAAAATCAAAAAGTGGTGAAATTTTGGATCCGAGTCCAATAAGTCGGTAAAACTCGATCGGAATAGCTACTGGAAGCTTGCCGGTCACAACGCATCGAGAATTGGTTTCGTCGGAATCCGACGAATTTTTACGAATTTTCCTAGGGGTACCACTAGGGAAAATCACCAAAATCGAAAAGTGGTGAAATTTTGGATCCGAGTCTAATAAATCGGTAAAACTCGATCGGAATAGCTACTGGAAGCTTGCCGGTCACAACGCATCGAGAATTGGTTTCGTCGGAATCCGACGAATTTTTACGGATTTCCCTAGGGGTACCACTAGGGAAAATCACCAAAATCGAAAAGTGGTGAAATTTTTTATCCTAGTCCAATAATTCGGGAAAACTCGATCTGAATAGATACTGGAAGCTTGCCGGTCACAACGCATCGAGAATTGACTTCGTCGGAATCTGACGAATTTTTACGGATATCCCTAGGGGTACCACTAGGGAAAATCACCAAAATCGAGAAATCATAAAAAGTGGTGAAATTTTGGATCCGAGTCCAATAATTCGGGAAAACTCGATCGGAATAGCTACTGGAAGCATGCCGGTCACAACGCATCGAGAATTGGCTTCGTCGGAATACGACGAATTTTTACGGATTTCCCTAGGGGTACCACTAGGGAAAATCACCAAAATCGAGAAATCGTGAAATTTTTGATCCGAGTTCAATAATTTGGAAAAACTCGATCGGAATAGCTACTGGAAGCTTGCCGGTCACAACTCATCGAGAATTGATTTCGTCGGAATCCGACGAATTTTTACGGATTTCCCTAGGGGTACCACTAGGGAAAATCACCAAAATCGAAAAGTGGTGAAATTTTTGATCCGAGTCCAATAATTCGGGAAAACTCGATCTGAATAGATACTGGAAGCTTGCCGGTCACAACGCATCGAGAATTGACTTCGTCGGAATCTGACGAATTTTTACAGATATCCCTAGGGGTACCACTAGGAAAAATCACCAAAATCGAGAAATCATAAAAAGTGGTGAAATTTTGGATCCGAGTCCAATAATTCGGGAAAACTCGATCGGAATAGCTACTGGAAGCTTGCCGGTCACAACGCATCGAGAATTGGCTTCGTCGGAATCCGACGAATTTTTACGGATTTCCCTAGGGGTACTACTAGGGAAAATCACCAAAATCGAGAAATCGTGAAATTTTTGATCCGAGTTCAATAATTTGGGAAAAGTCGATCGGAATAGCTACTGGAAGCTTGCCGGTCACAACGCATCTAGAATTGGCTTCGTCGGAATCCGACGAATTTTTACGGATTTCCCTAGGGGTACCACTAGGGAAAATCACCAAAATCGAGAAATCGTGAAATTTTTGATCCGAGTTCAGTAATTTGGGAAAACTCGATCGGAATAGCTACTGGAAGCTTGCCGGTCACAACGCATCGAGAATTGGTTTCATCGGAATCCGACGAATTTTTACGGATTTCCCTAGGGGTACCACTAGGAAAAATCACCAAAATCAAGAAATCGTAAAAAGTGGTGAAATTTTTGATCAGAGTCCAATAATTCGGGAAAACTCGATTGGAATAGCTACTGGAAGCTTGCCGGTCACAACGCATCGAGAATTGGCTTCGTCGGAATCCGACGAATTTTTACGGATTTCCCCAGGGGTACCACTAGGAAAAATCACCAAAATCGAGAAATCGTGAAATTTTTGATCCGAGTTCAATAATTTGGGAAAACTCGATCGGAATAGCTACTGGAAGCTTGCCGGTCACAACGAATCGAGAATTGGTTTCGTCGAAATTCGACGAATTTTTACGAATTTCCCTAGGGGTACCACTAGGGAAAATCACTAAAATCAAAAAGTGGTGAAATTTTGGATCCGAGTCCACTAAGTCGGTAAAACTCGATCGGAATAGCTACTGGAAGGTTGCCGGTCACAACGCATCGAGAATTGGTTTCGTCGGAATCCGACGAATTTTTACGAATTTCCCTAGGGGTACCACTAGGGAAAATCACCAAAATCGAAAAGTGGTGAAATTTTGGATCCGAGTCCAATAAGTCGGTAAAACTCGATCGGAATAGCTACTGGAAGCTTGCCGGTCACAACGCATCGTGAATTGGTTTGGTCGGAATCCGACGAATTTTTACGGATTTCCCTAGGGGTACCACTAGGGAAAATCACCAAAATCGAAAAGTGGTGAAATTTTTGATCCTAGTCCAATAATTCGGGAAAACTCGATCTGAATAGATACTGGAAGCTTGCCGGTGACAACGCATCGAGAATTGACTTCGTCGGAATCTGACGAATTTTTACGGATATCCCTAGGGGTACCACTAGGGAAAATCACCAAAATCGAGAAATCATAAAAAGTGGTGAAATTTTGGATCCGAGTCCAATAATTCGGGAAAACTCAATCGGAATAGCTACTGGAAGCTTGCCGGTCACAACGCATCGAGAATTGGTTTCGTTGGAATCCGACGAATTTTTACGGATTTCCCTAGGGGTACCACTAGGGAAAATCACCAAAATCGAGAAATCGTGAAATTTTTGATCCGAGTTCAATAATTTGGGAAAACTCGATCGGAATAGCTATTGGAAGCTTGCCGGTCACAACGCATCTAGAATCGGCTTCGTCGGAATCCGACGAATTTTTACGGATTTCCCTAGGGGTACCACTAGGGAAAATCACCAAAATCGAGAAATCGTGAAATTTTTGATCCGAGTTCAATAATTTGGGAAAACTCGATCGGAATAGCTACTGGAAGCTTGCCGGTCACAACGCATCGAGAATTGGCTTCGTCAGAATCCGACGAATTTTTACGGATTTCCCTAGGGGTACCACTAGGGAAAATCACCAAAATCGAGAAATCGTGAAATTTTTGATCCGAGTTCAATAATTTGGGAAAACTCGATCGGAATAGCTACTGGAAGCTTGCCGGTCACAACGCATCTAGAATTGGCTTGGTCGGAATCCGACGAATTTTTACGGATTTCCCTAGGGGTACCACTAGGGAAAATCACCAAAATCGAGAAATCATAAAAAGTGGTGAAATTTTTGATCCGAGTTCAATAATTTGGGAAAACTCGATCGGAATAGCTACTGGAAGCTTGCCGGTCACAACGCATCGAGAATTGGCTTCGTCGGAATCCGACGAATTTTTACGGATTTCCCTAGGGGTACCACTAGGGAAAATCACCAAAATCGAGAAATCGTGAAATTTTTGATCCGAGTTCAATAATTTGGGAAAACTCGATCGGAATAGCTACTGGAAGCTTGCCGGTCACAACGCATCTAGAATTGGCTTCGTCGGAATCCGACGAATTTTTACGGATTTCCCTAGGGGTACCACTAGGGAAAATCACCAAAATCGAGAAATCGTGAAATTTTTGATCCGAGTTCAATAATTTGGGAAAACTCGATCGGAATAGCTACTGGAAGCTTGCCGGTCACGACGCATCGAGAATTGGCTTCGTCGGAATCCGACGAATTTTTACGGATTTTCCTAGGGGTACCACTAGGGAAAATCACCAAAATCGAGAAATCGTGAAATTTTTGATCCGAGTTCAATAATTTGGGAAAACTCGATCGGAATAGCTACTGGAAGCTTGCCGGTCACAACGCATCTAGAATTGGCTTCGTCGGAATCCGACGAATTTTTACGGATTTCCCTAGGGGTACCACTAGGGAAAATCACCAAAATCGAGAAATCATAAAAAGTGGTGAAATTTTTGATCCGAGTTCAATAATTTGGGAAAACTCGATCGGAATAGCTACTGGAAGCTTGCCGGTCACAACGCATCGAGAATTGGCTTCGTCGGAATCCGACGAATTTTTACGGATTTTCCTAGGGGTACCACTAGGGAAAATCACCAAAATCGAGAAATCGTGAAATTTTTGATCCGAGTTCAATAATTTGGGAAAACTCGATCGGAATAGCTACTGGAAGCTTGCCGGTCACAACGCATCTAGAATTGGCTTCGTCGGAATCCGACGAATTTTTACGGATTTCCCTAGGGGTACCACTAGGGAAAATCACCAAAATCGAGAAATCGTGAAATTTTTGATCCGAGTTCAATAATTTTGGAAAACTCGATCGGAATAGCTACTGGAAGCTTGCCGTTCACAACGCATCGAGAATTGGATTCATCCGAATCCGACGAATTTTTACGGATTTCCCTAGGGGTACCACTAGGAAAAATCACCAAAATCGAGAAATCGTAAAAAGTGGTGAAATTTTTGATCCGAGTCCAATAATTCGGGAAAACTCGATTGGAATAGCTACTGGAAGCTTGCCGGTCACAACGCATCGAGAATTGACTTCGTCGGAATCCGACGAATTTTTACGAATTTCCCTAGGGGTACCACTAGGGAAAATCACCAAAATCGAGAAATCGTGAAATTTTTGATCCGAGTTCAATAACTTGGGAAAACTCGATCGGAATAGCTACTGGAAGCTTGCCGGTCACAACGAATCGAGAATTGGTTTCGTCGGAATCCGACGAATTTTTACGAATTTCCCTAGGGGTACCACTAGGGAAAATCACCAAAATCGAAAAGTGATGAAATTTTTGATCCTAGTCGAATAATTCGGGAAAACTCGATCGGAATAGCTACTGGAAGCTTGCCGGTCACAACGCATCGAGAATTGACTTCGTCGGAATCCGACGAATTTTTACGGATATTCCTAGGGTTACACTAGGGAAAATCACCAAAATCGAGAAATCATAAAAAGTGGTGAAATTTTGGATCCGAGTCCAATAATTCGGGAAAACTCGATCGGAATAGCTACTGGAATCTTGACGGTCACAACGTATCGAGAATTGGCTTCGTCGGAATCCGACGAATTTTTACGGATTTCCCTAGGGGTACCACTAGGGAAAATCACCAAAATCGAAAAGTGGTGAAATTTTTGATCCGAGTCCAATAATTCAGGAAAACTCGATCTGAATAGATACTGGAAGCTTGCCGGTCACAACGCATCGAGAATTGACTTCGTCGGAATCCGATGAATTTTTACGGATATCCCTAGGGGTACCACTAGGAAAAATCACCAAAATCAAGAAATCATAAAAAGTGGTGAAATTTTGTATCCGAGTCCAATAATTTGGGAAAAATCGATCGGAATAGCTACTGGAAGCTTGCCGGTCACAACGCATCGAGAATTGGTTTCGTCGGAATCCGACGAATTTTTACGGATTTCCCTAGGGGTACCACTAGGGAAAATCACCAAAATTGAGAAATCGTGAAATTTTTGATCCGAGTTCAATAATTTGGGAAAACTCGATCGGAATAGCTACTGGAAGCTTGCCGGTCATAACGCATCGAGAATTGGCTTCATCGGAATCCGACGAATTTTTACGGATTTTCCTAGGGGTACCACTAGGAAAAATCACCAAAATCGAGAAATCGTAAAAAGTGGTGAAATTTTTGATCCGAGTCCAATAATTTGGGAAAACTCGATCGGAATAGCTACTGGAAGCTTGCCGGTCACAACGCATCGAGAATTGACTTCGTCGGTGTCCGACGAATTTTTACGGATTTCCCTAGGGGTACCACTAGGGAAAATCACCAAAATCGAGAAATCGTAAAAAGTTGTGAAATTTTTTATCCGAGTTCAATAATTCGGGAAAAGTCGATCGGAATAGCTACTGGAAGCTTGCCGGTCACAACGCATCGAGAATTCCCTTCATCGGAATCCGACGAATTTTTACGGATTTCCCTAGGGGTACCACTAGGAAAAATCACCAAAATCGAGAAATTGTAAAAAGTGGTGAAATTTTTGATCCGAGTACAATAATTCGGGAAAACTCGATCGGAATAGCTACTGGAAGCTTGCCGGTCACAACGCATCGAGAATTGGCTTCGTCGGAATCCGACGAATTTTTACGGATTTCCCTAGGGGTACCACTAGGAAAAATCACCAAAACCGAGAAATCGTATAAAGTGGTGAAATTTTTGATCCGAGTCCAATAATTCGGGAAAACTCGATTGGAATAGCTATTGGAAGCTTTCCGGTCACAACGCATCGAGAATTGGCTTCGTCGGAATACGACGAATTTTTACGGATTTCCCTAGGGGTACCACTAGGGAAAATCACAAAAATCGAGAAATTGTAAAAAGTGGTGAAATTTCTGATCCGAGTCCAATAATTCGGGATAACTCGAACGGAATAGCTATTGGAAGCTTACCGGTTACAACGCATCGAGAATTGGTTTCGTCGGAATCCGACGAATTTTTATGGATTTTTCTAGGGGTACCACTAGGGAAAATCACCAAAATCGAAAAGTGGTGAAATTTTGGATCCGAGTCCAACAATTCGGGAAAACTCGATCGGAATAGCTACTGGAAGCTTGCCGGTCACAACGCATCGAGAATTGGCTTCGTCGGAATCCGATGAATTTTTACAGATTTCCCTAGGAGTACCACTAGGAAAAATCACCAAAATCGAGAAATCGTAAAAAGTGGTGAAATTTTTGATCCGAGTCCAATAATTCGGGAAAACTCGATAGGAATAGCTACTGGAAGCTTGCCGGTCACAACGCATCGAGAATTGGATTTGACGGAATCCGACGAATTTTTACAGATTTCCCTAGGAATACCACTTGGAAAAATCACCAAAATCGCGAAATCGTAAAAAGTGATGAAATTTTGGATCCCAGTCCAATAATTCGGGAAAACTCGATCGGAATAGCTACTGGAAGCTTGCCGGTCACAACGCATCGAGAATAGGTTTCGTCGGAATCCAACGAATTTTTACGAATTTCCCTAGGGGTACCACTAGGGAAAATCACCAAAATCGAAAAGTGGTGAAATTTTGGATCCGAGTCCAATAAGTCGGTAAAACTTGATCGGAATAGCTACTGGAAGCTTGCCGATCACAACGCATCGAGAATTGGTTTCGTCGAAATCCGACGAATTTTTACGGATTTCCCTAGGAGTACCACTAGGGAAAATCACCAAAATCGAAAAGTGGTGAAATTTTTGATCCGAGTTCAATAATTCGGAAAAACTCGATCTGAATAGCTAATGGAAGCTTGCCGGTCACAATGCATCGAGAATTGACTTCGTCGGAATGCGACGAATTTTTACGGATATCCCTAGGGGTACCACTAGGGAAAATCACCAAAATCAAGAAATCATAAAAAGTGGTGAAATTCTTGATCCGAGTCCAATAATTCGGGAAAACTCGATCGAAATAACTACTGGAAGCTTGCCGGTCACAACGCATCGAGAATTGGCTTCGTCGGAATCCGACGAATTTTTACGGATTTCCCTAGGGGTACCACTAGGGAAAATCACCAAAATTGAGAAATCGTGAAATTTTTGATCCGAGTTCAATAATTTTGGAAAACTCGATCGGAATAGCTACTGGAAGCTTGCCGGTCACAACGCATCGAGAATTGGATTCATCAAAATCCGACGAATTTTTACGAATTTCCCTAGGGGTACCACTAGGAAAAATCACCAAAATCGAGAAATCGTAAAAAGTGGTGAAATTTTTTATCATAGTCCAATAATTCGGGAAATCTCGATTGGAATAGCTACTGGAAGCTTGCCGGTCACAACGCATCGAGAATTGGCTTCGTCGGAATCCGACGAATTTTTACGGATTTCCCTAGGGGTACCACTAGGGAAAATCACCAAAATCGAGAAATCGTAAAAAGTGGTGAAATTTCTGATCCGAGTCTAATAATTCGGGATGACTCGAACGGAATAGCTATTAGAAGCTTACCGGTTACAACGCATCGAGAATTGGTTTCGTCGGAATCCGACGAATTTTTACGGATTTTTCTAGTGGTACCACTAGGGAAAATCACCAAAATCGAAATGTGGTGAAATTTTGGATCCAAGTCCAATAATTCGGGAAAACTCGATCGAAATAGCTACTGGAAGCTTGCCGGTCACAACTTATCGAGAATTGGTTTCGTCGGAATCCGATGAATTTTTACGAATTTCCCTAGGGGTACCACTAAGGAAAATCACAAAAATCGAAAAGTGGTGAAATTTTTTATCCGAGTCCAATAATTCGGGAAAACTCGATCGGAATAGCTACTGGAAGCTTGCCGGTCACAACGCATCGAGAATTGACTTCGTCGGAATCCGACGAATTTTTACGGATTTTCCTAGGGTTACACTAGGGAAAATCACCAAAATCGAGAAATCATAAAAAGTGGTGAAATTTTGGATCCGAGTCCAATGATTCGGGAAAACTCGATCGGAATAGCTACTGGAAGCTTGCTGGTCACAACGCATCGAGAATTGGTTTCGTCGAAATCCGACGAATTTTTACGGATTTCGCTAGGGGTACCACTAGGGAAAATCACCAAAATCGAAAAGAGGTGAAATTTTTGATCCGAGTCCAATAAGTCGGTAAAACTCGATCAGAATAGCTACTGGAAGCTTGCCGGTCACAACATATCGAGAATTGGTTTCATCGGAATCCGACGAATTTTTATGGATTTCCCTAGGGGTACCACTAGGGAAAATCACCAAAATCGAGAAATCGTAAAAAGTGGTGAAATTTTGGATCCGAGTCCAATAATTCGGGAAAACTCGATCGGAATAGCTACTGGAAGCTTGCCGGTCACAACGCATCGAGAATTGGCTTCGTCGGAATCCGACAAATTTTTACAGATTTCCCTAGGAGTACCACTAGGAAAAATCACCAAAATCGAGAAATCGTAAAAAGTGGTGAAATTTTTGATCCGAGTCCAATAATTCGGGAAAACTCGATCGGAATAGCTACTTGAAGCTTGCCGGTCACAACGCATCGAGAATTGGTTTCGTCGCAATCCGACGAATTTTTACGGATTTCGCTAGGGGTACCACTAGGGAAAATCACCAAAATCGAAAAGAGGTGAAATTTTGGATCCGAGTCCAATAAGTCGGTAAAACTCGATCAGAATAGCTACTGGAAGCTTTCCAGTCACAACGCATCGAGAATTTGTTTCATCGAAATCCGACGAATTTTTATGGATTTCCCTAGGGGTACCACTAGGGAAAATCACCAAAATCGAGAAATCTTAAAAAGTGGTGAAATTTTGGATCCGAGTCCAATAATTTGGGAAAACTCGATCGGAATAGCTACTGGAAGCTTGTCGGTCACAACGCATCGAGAATTGGCTTCGTCGGAATCCGACGAATTTTTACGGATTTTCCTAGGGGTACCACTAGGGAAAATCACCAAAATCGAAAATTGGTGAAATTTTGGATGCGAGTCCAATAATTCGGGAAAACTAGATCGGAATAGCTACTGGAAGCTTGCCGGTCACAACGCATCGAGAATTGGCTTCGTCGGAATCCGACGAATTTTTACGGATTTCCATAGGGGTACCTCTAGGGAAAATCACCAAAATCGAGAAATCGTAAAAAGTGGTGAAATTTTGGATCCGAGTCCAATAATTCGGGAAAACTCGATCGGAATAGCTACTGGAAGCTTTCTGGTCACAACGAATCGACAATTGGTTTCGTCGGAATCCGACGAATTTTTACGGATTTCCCTAGGGGTACCACTAGGGAAAATCACCAAAATCGAGAAATCGTAAAAAATGGTGAAATTTTGGATCCGAGTCAAATAATTCGGGAAAACTCGATCGGAATAGCTACTGGAAGCTTGCCCGTCACAACGCATCGAGAATTGGTTTCGTCGGAATCCGACGAATTTTTACGGATTTCCCTAGGGGTACTGATAAGTTGCAATTATATTAATATTTTAGATTAATTCTTGGCATAATTATGTGTTTTATTTATTTAATTTTAATAATAATTAATTAGTTTTTGTGTTTTTATTAATTTATAATGTTTTTATAATTTTTAATAAATTTTGGGATGTTTTCAGGTGTTTTATTTTAATCCGGAGGTAAATTGGAGGTTTGGGGCTGATATTTGAAGAAATTGTGGAAGGAGGGCAGATTTTGCCTAAAGCACAGCCGTGCTTTTACAAAAGCACAGCTGTGCTTTCGAAGGAAGCGGACAGCGACGTGAATGGCCGAAGACACAGCTGTGCTTCCTCGCAAAGCACAGCTGTGTTACGCAGCGAAAGGCGCGCGCACGCGGAGTGATAATGCACACAGCCTCGCCCACAGCACAGCTGTGCTTCAGCGAGAAGCACAGCTGTGTCACGCTGATATCGCGCAATAGATGCGCAACCCTAGCACAGCACAGCTGTGCTTCTTAAAGCACAACTGTGCTTTTCTTCAGACAATTAAAAGAAGCGCCGCTGCATACCAAAAGGAGGGGGATAGAGTTTTTTAGTTAGTTTTAGTTTTTGTTTCTCTATTTTCTTTCCTTTAGGCAGTAGACTTAGGTTTATTTTTCTTTAATTTCCAACAACAATTTATTTTATTTTCATGTTTTAATTTTCCTTTTAAATTATGTTTAGCTTAGATTTAATTTTGATTTGCAATTTCCTTCTTAAATAATTTAGATTAATTTAGTTTAAATCTAGATTTTAGGGATTCAAGTGGATTCCAAGGTTGAAGAACAAGAACTTCAAGATCTATTTTCTCTCTCATCAGGGGTGTATTCTAAACTCTAATTTTCATCTTTTATGGTTATATTCTTGATGTTAGAGTAGTTAATCATGCTTGGGAGTTCTTGAATCGTATTTGTATTTTGGATATTTGGATTTAATAAATATTTTCATGTTTTCTTTTATTCCTCTTGTTATATATTGTTTTGCAATTATAATGATGATTGGAGCTAAATCCGAAAATTATTGTTTGTGCAAATGCTCTGTTCTTTTAATATTGACATTTATCTTTCCAGCTTAATCCAGGGATATGGTAGGTTGGTTTGTGGTTGTTGATGTTATTAGATTAAGAATAGTGAGGAATAAATAGGTTTAAGATAGCTTAATCCGGGATGGTAGGTTGTCTTAGATCTAGGATTTGGTAACCCGCACTTAAGCTAATTAATAGACTTAATCCAGGGATATGGTAGGTTTATTAATTAGAATAGCTTAATCCATGGATATGGTAGGTTTGGGTTCAGTTGGGTTGTCCAGAATTTCATGTTATATTGTTTTACAAATTTTCAGTTACATTTATGAGGATAGAATTTCCTAAGCATTTAATTTCATCCTTGAATAATTTCTTGATGACCAATTTTATATTTAATTGTTAATTTATTTTCTTGCGTAGTTTAGTTTTCTCCACCAAACAAATTGGGGACATCTCAAATTCACTCATCTATAGATATTTCACTGGACAATCCTTGTTCCCTTGGGTACGATAACTCGGGGTCCTAACTATACCCCACTTTATTACTTGTCGATTCGGTACACTTGACGAGGACCCGTCAGGTACCACTAGGGAAAATCACCAAAATCGAAAAGTGGTGAAATTTTGGATCCGAGTCCAATAAGTCAGTAAAACTCAATCGGAATAGCTACTTGAAGCTTGCCGGTCACAACGCATCGAGAATTGGTTTCGTCGGAATCCGACGAATTTTTACGGATTTCCTAGGGGTACCACTAGGGAAAATAACCAAAATCGAAAAGTGGTGAAATTTTTAATCCGAGTCCAATAATTCGGGAAAACTCGATCGGAATAGCTACTTGAAGCTTGCCGGTCACAATGCATCGAGAATTGGCTTCGTCGGAATCCGACGAATTTTTACGGATTTCCCTAGGGGTACCACTAGAGAAAATCACCAAAATCGAGAAATCGTAAAAAGTGGTGAAATTTTGGATCCGAGTCCAATAATTCGGGAAAACTCGATCGGAATAGCTACTGGAAGCTTGCCGGTCACAACGCATCGAGAATTGGCTTCGTCGGAATCCGATGAATTTTTACGGATTTCCCTAGGGGTACCACTAGGGAAAATGACCAAAATCGAGAAATCGTAAAAAGTGGTGAAATTTTTTATCCGAGTTCAATAATTCAGGAAAAGTCGATCGGAATAGCTACTGGAAGCTTGCCGGTCACAACGCATCGAGAATTGGCTTCGTCGAAATTCGACGGATTTTGACAGATTTCCCTAGGGGTACCACTAGGGAAAATCACCAAAATCGAGAAATCTTAAAAAGTGGTGAAATTTTTGATCCGAGTCCAATAATTCGGGAAAACTCGATCGGAATAGCTACTGGAAGCTTGCCGGTCACAACGCATCGAGAATTGGCTTCGTCGGAATCCGACGAATTTTTACGGATTTTCCTAGGGGTACCACTAGGGAAAATCACCAAAATCGAGAAATCGTAAAAAGTGGTGAAATTTCTGATCCGAGTCCAATAATTCGGGAAAACTCGAACAGAATAGCTATTGGAAGCTTACCGGTTACAACGCATCGAGAATTGGTTTCGTCGGAATCCGACCAATTTTTACGGATTTTTCTAGGGGTACCACTAGGGAAAATCACCAAAATCGAAAAGTGGTGAAATTTTGGATCCGAGTCCAATAATTCGGGAAAACTCAATCGGAATAGCTACTGGAAGCTTGCCGGTCACAACGCATCAAGAATTGACTTCGTCGGAATCCGACGAATTTTTACGGATTTTCCTAGGGTTACACTAGGAAAAATCACCAAAATCGAGAAATCATAAAAAGTGGTGAAATTTTGGATCCGAGTCCAATAATTCGGGAAAACTCGATCGGAATAGCTACTGGAAGCATGCTGGTCACAATGCATCGAGAATTGGTTTCGTCGAAATCCGACGAATTTTTACGGATTTCGCTAGGGGTACCACTAGGGAAAATCACCAAAATCGAAAAGAGGTGAAATTTTGGATCCGAGTCCAATAAGTCGGTAAAACTCGATCAGAATAGCTACTGGAAGCTTGCCGGTCACAACGCATCGAGAATTGGTTTCATCGGAATCCGACGAATTTTTATGGATTTCCCTAGGGGTACCACTAGGGAAAATCACCAAAATCAAGAAATCATAAAAAGTGGTGAAATTTTGGATATGAGTCCAATAATTCGGGAAAACTCGATCGGAATAGCTACTGGAAGCTTGTCGGTCACAACGCATCGAGAATTGGCTTCGTCGGAATCCGACGAATTTTTACGGATTTTCCTAGGGGTACCACTAGGGAAAATCACCAAAATCGAAAAGTGGTGAAATTTTTGATGCGAGTCCAATAATTCAGGAAAACTCGATCGGAATAGCTACTGGAAGCTTGCCGGTCACAACGAATCGAGAATTGGTTTCGTCGGAATCCGACGAATTTTTACGGATTTCCATAGGGGTACCACTAGGGAAAATCACCAAAATCGAGAAATCGTAAAAAGTTGTCAAATCTTGGATCCGAGTCCAATAATTCTGGAAAACTCGATCGGAATAGCTACTGCAAGCTTGCCGGTCACAACGCATCGAGAATTGGCTTCGTCGAAATCCGACGAATTTTTACGGATTTCCCGAGGGGTACCACTAGGAAAAATTACCAAAATCGAGAAATCGTGAAATTTTGGATCCGAGTCCAATAATTCGGGAAAACTCGATTGGAATAGCTACTGGAAGCCTGCCGGTCACAATGCATCGAGAATTGGGTTCGTCGAAATCCGACGAATTTTTACGGATTTCCCTAGGGGTTCCACTAGGTAAAATCACCAAAATCGAGAAATCGTAAAAAGTGGTGAATTTTTTTATCCGAGTCCAATAATTCGGGAAAACTCAATCGGAATAGCTACTGGAAGCTTTCCGGTCACAACGCATCGAGAATTGGTTTCGTCGGAATCCGACCAATTTTTACGGATTTTTCTAGGGGTACCACTAGGGAAAATCACCAAAATCGAAAAGTGGTGAAATTTTGGATCCGAGTCCAATAATTCATGAAAACTCGATCGGAATAGCTACTGGAAGCTTGCCGGTCACAACGCATCAAGAATTGGCTTCGTCGAAATCCGACAAATTTTGACGGATTTTCCTAGGGGTACCACTAAGGTAAATCACGAAAATTGAGAAATCATAAAAAGTTGTGAAATTTTGGATCCGAGTCCAATAATTCGGGAAAACTCGATCGGAATAGCTACTGGAAGCTTTCTGGTCACAACGCATCGAGAATTGGTTTCGTCGGAATCCGACGAATTTTTACGGATTTCCCTAGGGGTACCACTAGGGAAAATCACCAAAATCGAAAAGTGGTGAAATTTTGGATCCGAGTCCAATAAGTCGGTAAAACTCAATCGGAATAGCTACTTGAAGCTTGCCGCTCACAACGCATCAAAAATTGGTTTCGTCGGAATCCGACGAATTTTTACGGATTTTCCTAGGGGTACCACTAGGGAAAATCACCAAAATCGAAAAGTGATGAAATTTTTGATCCGAGTCCAATAATTCGGGAAAACTCGATCGGAATAGCTACTGGAAGCATGCCGGTCACAATGCATCGAGAATTGGCTTCGTCGGAATCCGACGAATTTTTACGGATTTCCCTAAGGGTACCACTAGAGAAAATCACCATAATCGAGAAATCGTAAAAAGTGGTGAAATTTTGGATCCGAGTCCAATAATTCGGTAAAACTCGATCGGAATAGCCACTGGAAGCTTGCCGGTCACAACGCATCGAGAATTGGCTTCGTCGGAATTCGACGAATATTTACGGATTTCCCTAGGGGTACCACTAGGGAAAATTACCAAAATCGAGAAATCGTAAAAAGTGGTGAAATTTTGGATCCGAGTCCAATAATTCGGGAAAACTCGATCGGAATAGCTACTGGAAGCTTGTCGGTCACAACGCATCGAGAATTGGCTTCGTCGAAATCCGACGAATTTTTACGGATTTTCCTAGGGGTACCACTAGGGAAAATCACCAAAATCGAAAAGTGGTAAAATTTTGGATCCGAATCCAATAATTCGGGAAAACTCGATCGGAATATCTACTGGAAGCTTGCCGGTCACAACGCATCGAGAATTGGTTTCGTCGGAATCCAACGAAGTTTTACGGATTTCCCTAGTGGTACCACTAGGGAAAATCACCAAAATCGAGAAATTGTAAAAATTGGTGAAATTTTTGATCCGAGTCCAATAATTCGGGAAAACTCGATCGGAATAGCTACTGGAAGCCTGCCGGTCACAACGCATCGAGAATTGGCTTCGTCGGAATCCGACGAATTTTAACGGATTTTCCTAGGGGAACCACTAGGGAAAATCACCAAAATCGAAAAGTGGTGAAATTTTGGATCCGAGTCCAATAATTCGGGAAAACTCGATCGGAATAGCTACTGGAAGCTTGCCGGTCATAACGCATCGAGAATTGGCTTCGTCGGAATCCGACGAATTTTTTCGGATTTTCCTAGGGGTACCACTAGGGAAAATCACCAAAATCGAGAAATCGTAAAAAGTTGTGAAATTTTGGATCCGAGTCCAATAATTCGGGAAAACTTGATCGGAATAGCTACTAGAAGCTTGCCGGTCACAACGCATCGAGAATTTGCTTCGTCGGAATCCGACGAATTTTTACGGATTTTCCTAGGGGTACCACTAAAGAAAATCACCAAAATCGAAAAGTGGTGAAATTTTGGATCCGAGTCCAATAATTCGGGAAAACTCGATCATAATAGCTACTGGAAGCTTTCCGGTCACAACGCATCGAGAATTGGCATCGTCGGAATCCGACGAATTTTTACGATTTTTCCTAGGGGTACCACTAGGGAAAATTACCAAAATCGAGAAATCGTAAAAAGTGGTGAGATTTTGGATCCAAGTCCAATAATTCGGGAAAACTCGATCGGAATAGCTACTGGAAGCTTGCCGGTCACAATGCATCGAGAATTGGCTTCGTCGGAATCCGACGAATTTTTACAGATTTCCATAGGTGTACCAATAGGAAAAATCACTAAAATCGAGAAATCTTAAAAAGTGGTGAAATTTCTGATCCAAGTCCAATAATTCGGGAAAACTCGATCGAAATAGCTACTGGAAGCTTGCCGGTCACAACGCATCGAGAATTGGTTTCGTCGGAATCCGACGAATTTTTACAGATTTTCCTTGGGGTACCACTATGGAAAATCACCAAAATCGAAAAATCGTAAAAAGTGGTGAAATTTTGGATCCAAGTCCAATAATTCGGGAAAACTCGATCGGAATAGCTACTGGAAGCTTGCCGGTCACAATGCATCGAGAATTGGCTTCGTCGGCATCCGACGAATTTTTACGGATTTCCATAGGGGTACCACTAGGAAAAATCACCAAAATCGAGAAATCGTAAAAAGTGGTGAAATTTTTGATCCGAGTCCAGTAATTCGGGAAAACTCGATTGAAATAGCTACTGGAAGCTTGCCGGTCACAACGCATGGAGAATTGGTTTCATCGGAATCCGACGAATTTTTACGGATTTTCCTAGGGGTACCACTAGGGAAAATCACCAAAATCGAAAAGTGGTGAAATTTTAGATCCGAGTCCAATAATTCGGGAAAACTCGATCGGAATAGCTACTGGAAGCTTGCCGGTCACAACGCATCGAGAATTGGTTTCGTCGAAATCCGACGAATTTTTACGAATTTTCCTAGGGGTACCACTAGGGAAAATCACCAAAATCGAAAAGTGGTGAAATTTTGGGTCCGAGTCCAATAAGTCGGTAAAACTCGATAGGAATAGCTCCTGGAAGCCTGCCGGTCACAACGCATCGAGAATTGGCTTCGTCGGAATCCGATGAATTTTTACGGATTTTCCTAGGGGAACCACTAGGGAAAATCACCAAAATCGAAAAGTGGTGAAATTTTGGATCCGAGTCCAATAATTCGGGAAAACTCAATCGGAATAGCTACTGGAAGCTTGCCGGTCACAATGCATCGAGAATTGGCTTCGTCGGAATCCGACGAATTTTTTCGGATTTTCCTAGGGGTACCACTAGGGAAAATCACCAAAATCGAGAAATCGTAAAAAGTGGTGAAATTTTGGATCCTAGTCCAATAATTCGGGAAAACTTGATCGGAATAGCTACTAGAAGCTTGCCGGTCACAACGCATCGAGAATTGGCTTCGTCGGAATCCGACGAATTTTTACGGATTTTTCTAGGGGTACCATTAGGGAAAATCACCAAAATCGAGAAATCGTAAAAAGTGGTGAAATTTCGGATCCGAGTCCAACAATTTGGGAAAACTCGATCGGAATAGCTATTGGAATCTTGCCGGTTACAACGCATCGAGAATTTGCTTCGTCGGAATCCGACAAATTTTTACGAATTTCCTAGGAGTACCACTAGGGAATATCACCAAAATCGAGAAATCGTAAAAAGGGGTGAAAGTTTTGATCCCAGTCCAATAAATCGGGAAAACTTGATTGGAATAGCTATTGGAAGCTTGCCGGTCACAACGCATAGACAATTGGTTTCGTCGGAATCCGACGAATTTTTATGAATTTCCCTAGGAGTACCACTATGGAAAATCACCAAAATCGAAAAGTGGTGAAATTTTGGATCCGAGTCCAATAAGTCGGTAAAACTCGATCGGAATAGCTACTGGAAGCTTGCCGGTCACAACGCATCGATAATTGATTTCGTCGGAATCCGACGAATTTTTACGGATTTCCCTAGGGGTACCACTAGGGAAAATCACCAAAATCGAAAAGTGGTGAAATTTTTGATCCGAGTTTAATAATTCGGGAAAACTCGATCGGAATAGCTACTGGAAGCTTGCCGGTCACAACGCATCAAGAATTAGTTTCGTCGAAATCCGACGAATTTTTACGAATTTCCCTAGGGGTACCACTAGGGAAAATCACCAAAATCGAAAAGTGGTGAAATTTTAAATCCGAGTCCAATAATTTGGGAAAACTCGATCGGTATAGCTACTGGAAGCTTGTTGGTCACAACGCATCGAGAATTGGCTTCGTCGGAATCCGACGAATTTTTACGGATTTTCCTAGGGGTACCACTAGAGAAAATCACCAAAATCGAGAAATCATAAAAAGTGGTGAAATTTTGGATCCGAGTCCAATAATTCGGGAAAACTCGATCGGAATAGCTACTAGAAGCTTGCCGGTCACAACGCATCGAGAATTGGCTTCGTCGAAATCCGACGAATTTTTACGGATTTTCCTAGGGTACCACTAGGAAAAATCACCAAAATCGAAAAGTGGTGAAATTTTGGATCCGAGTCCAATAATTTGGGAAAACTCGATCAGAATAGATACTGGAAGCTTGCCGGTCACAACGGATCGAGAATTGGCTTCGTCGGAATCCGACGAATTTTTACGGATTTCCTAGGAGTACCACTAGAGAAAATCACCAAAATCGAGAAATCGTAAAAAGGGGTGAAATTTTGGATCCCAGTCCAATAAATCGGGAAAACTTGATTGGAATAGCTATTGGAAGCTTGCCGGTCATAACGCATCGAGAATTGGTTTCGTCGGAATCCGACGAATTTTTATGAATTTCCCTAGGAGTACCACTAGGGAAAATCACCAAAATCGAAAAGTGGTGAAATTTTGGATCCGAGTCCAATAAGTCGGGAAAACTCGATCGGAATAGCTACAGGAAGCTTGTCGGTCACAACGCATCGAGAATTGGTTTCGTCGAAATCCGACGAATTTTGACGGATTTCCCTAGGGGTACCACTAGGGAAAATCACCAAAATCGAAAAGTGGTGAAATTTTGAATCCGAGTCCAATAATTCGGGAAAACTCGATCGGAATGGCTACTGGAAGCTTGCCGGTCACAACGCATCGAGAATTGGCTTCGTCGAAATCCGACGAATTTTTACGGATTTTCCTAGGGGTACCACTAGGGAAAATAACCAAAATCGAAAAGTGGTGAAATTTTTGATCCGAGTCCAATAATTCAGGAAAACTCGATCGGAATAGCTACTGGAAGCTTGCCGGTCACAACGCATCGAGAATTTTCTTCGTCGGAATCCGATGAATTTTTACGGATTTCCCTAGGAGTACCACTAGGGAAAATCACCAAAATCGACAAATCGTAAAAAGTGGTGAAATTTTGGATCCCAGTCCAATAATTCGAGAAAACTCGATTGGAATAGCTACATGAAGCTTGCCGGTCACAACGCATCGAGAATTGGTTTCGTCGGAATCCGACGAATTTTTACGACTTTCCCTAGGAGTACCACTAGGGAAAATCACCAAAATTGAAAAGTGGTGAAATTTTGGATCCGAGTCCAATAAGTCGGTAAAACTCTATCGGAATAGCTACTGGAAGCTTGCCGGTCACAACGCATCGAGAATTGGTTTCGTCGGAATCCGACGAATTTTTACGGATTTCCCTAGGGGTACCACTAGGGAAAATCACCAAAATCGAAAAGTGGTGAAATTTTTTATCCGAGTTCAATAATTCGGGAAAACTCGATCGGAATAGCTACTGGAAGCTTGCCGGTCACAACGCATAGAGAATTGGTTTCGTCGGAATCCGATGAATTTTTACGAATTTCCCTAGGGGTACCACTAGAGAAAATCACCAAAATCGAAAAGTGGTGAAATTTTGGATTCGAGTCCAATAAGTCGGTAAAACTCGATCGGAATAGCTATTGGAAGCTTGCCGGTCACAACGCATCGAGAATTGGTTTCATCGGAATCCGACGAATTTTTACGGATTTCCCTAGGGGTACCACTAGGGAAAATCACAAAAATCAAAAAGTGGTGAAATTTTTGATCCGAATCTAATAATACGGGAAAACTCGATCGGAATAGCTTCTGGAAGCTTGCCGGTCACAACGCATCGAGAATTGACTTCGTCGGAATCCGACGAATTTTTACGGATTTCCCTAGGGGTACAACTAGGGAAAATCACCAAAATCGAGAAATCATAAAAAGTGGTGAAATTTTTTATGCGAGTCCAATAATTCGGGAAAATTCGATCGGAATAGCTACTGAAAGCTTGCCGGTCACAACGCATCGAGAATTGGCTTCGTCGGAATCCGACGAATTTTTACGGATTTCCCTAGGGGTACCACTAGGGAAAATCACCAAAATCGAGAAATCGTAAAAAGTGGTGAAATTTTGGATCCGATTCCAATAATTCGGGAAAACTCGATCGGAATAGCTACTGGAAGCTTGCCGGTCACAACACATCGAGAATTGGCTTCGTCGAAATTCCACGAATTTTTACTGATTTTCCTAGGGGTACCACTCGGGAAAATCACCAAAATCGAGAAATCGTAAAAAGTGGTGAAATTTTGGTTCCGAGTCCAATAATTCGGGAAAACTTGATCGGAATAGCTACTGGAAGCTTGCCGGTCACAACGCATTGAGAATTGTATTCGTCGGAATCCGACGAATTTTTACGGATTTTCCTAGCGGTACCACTAGGGAAAATCACCAAAATCTAAAAGTGGTGAAATTTTTGATCCGAGTCCAATAATTCGGGAAAACTCGATCAGAATAGTTACAGAAAGCTTGCCAGTCACAACGCATCGAGAATTGGCTTCGTCGGAATTCGACGAATTTTTACGGATTTCCCTAGGGGTACCACTAGGAAAAATCACCAAAATCGAAAAATCGTAAAAAGTGGTGAAATTTTTGATCCGAGTCCAATAATTCGGGAAAACTCGATCGGAATAGCTACTGGAAGCTTGCCGGTCACAACGCATCGAGAATTTGCTTCGTCGGAATCCGACGAATTTTTACGGATTTTCCTAGGAGTACCACTAGGGAAAATCACCAAAATCGAAAAGTGGTGAAATTTTGGATCCGAGTCCAATAATTCGGGAAAACTCGATCGGAATAGCTACTGGAAGCTTGCCGGTCACAACGCATCGAGTATTGGCTTCGTCGGAATTCGACGAATTTTTACGGATTTTCCTAGGAGTACCACTAGGGAAAATCACCAAAATCAAGAAATCGTAAAAAGTGGTGAAATTTTGGATCCCAGTCCAATAATTCGGGAAAACTCGATCGGAATAGCTACTGGAAGCTTGCCGGTCACAACGCATCGAGAATTGGTTTCGTCGCAATCCGACGAATTTTTACGAATTTCCCTAGGGGTACCACTAGGGAAAATCACCAAAATCGAAAAGTGGTGAAATTTTGGATCCGAGTCCAATAAGTCGTTAAAACTCGATCGGAATAGCTACTGGAAGCTTGCCGGTCACAACGCATCGAGAATTGGTTTCGTCAGAATCCGACGAATTTTTACGGATTTCCCTAGGGGTACCACTAGGAAAAATCACAAAAATCGAAAAGTGGTGAAATTTTTGATCCGAGTCCAATAATACGGGAAAACTCGATCGGAATAGCTACTGGAAGCTTGCCGGTCACAACGTATCGAGAATTGATTCGTCGGAATCCGACGAATTTTTACGGATTTCCCTAGGGGTACCACTAGTGAAAATCACCAAAATCGAGAAATCATAAAAAGTGGTGAAATTTTGGATTCGAGTCCAATAATTCGGGAAAACTCAATCGAAATAGCTACTGGAAGCTTGCCGGTCGAAACGCATCGAGAATTGGTTTCGTCGGAATCCGACGAAATTTTACGGATTTCCCTAGGGGTACCACTAGGGAAAATCACCAAAATCGAAAAATCGTAAAAAGTGGTGAAATTTTAGATCCGAGTCCAATAATTCGGGAAAACTCGATCGGAATAACTACTGGAAGCTTGCCGGTCATAACGCATCGAGAATTGGCTTCGTCGGAATCCGACGAATTTTTACGGATTTTCCTAGGGGTACCACTAGGGAAAATCACCAAAATCGAAAAGTGGTGAAATTTTGGATCCGAGTCCAATAATTCGGGAAAACTCGATCGGAATAGCTAATGGAAGCTTGCCGGTCATAACGCATCGAGAATTGGCTTCGTCGGAATCCGACGAATTTTACGGATTTTCCTAGGGGTACCACTAGGGAAAATCACCAAAATCGAAAAGTGGTGAAATTTTGGATCCGAGTCCAATAATTCGGGAAAACTCGATCGGAATAGCTACTGGAAGCTTGCCGGTCACAACGCATCGAGAATTGGTTTCGTCGGAATCCGACGAATTTTTACGGTTTTTCCTATGGGTACCACTAGGGAAAATCACCGAAATCGAGAAATCGTAAAAAGTGGTGAAATTTTGGATCCAAGTCCAATAATTCGGGAAAACTCGATCGGAATAGCTACTGGAAGCTTGCCGGTCACAATGCATCGAGAATTGGCTTCGTCGGCATCCGACGAATTTTTACGGATTTCCATAGGGGTACCACTAGGAAAAATCACCAAAATCGAGAAATCGTAAAAAGTGGTGAAATTTTTGATCCGAGTCCAATAATTCGGGAAAACTCGATCGAAATAGCTACTGGAAGCTTGCCGGTCACAACGCATGGAGAATTGGCTTTGTCGGAATCCGACGAATTTTTACGGATTTTCCTATGGGTACCACTAGGGAAAATTACAAAAATCGAAAAGTGGTGAAATTTTGGATCCGAGTCCAATAATTCAAGAAAACTAGATCGGAATAGCTACTGGAAGCTTGCCGGTCACAACGCATCGGGTATTGGCTTCGTCGGAATTCGACGAATTTTTACTGATTTTCCTAGGAGTACCACTAGGGAAAATCACAAAAATCGAGAAATCGTAAAAAGTGGTGAAATTTTGGATCCCAGTCCAATAATTCGGGAAAACTCGATCGGAATAGCTACTGGAAGCTTGCCGGTCACAACGCATCGAGAATTGGTTTCGTCGAAATCCGACGAATTTTTACGAATTTCCCTAGGGGTACCACTAGGGAAAATCACCAAAATCAAAAAGTGGTGAAATTTTGGATCCGAGTCCAATAAGTCGTTAAAACTCGATCGGAATAGCTACTGGAATCTTGCCGGTCACAACGCATCGAGAATTGGTTTCGTCGGAATTCGACGAATTTTTACGGATTTCCCTAGGGGTACCACTAGGAAAAATCACAAAAATCGAAAAGTGGTGAAATTTTTGATCCGAGTCCAATAATACGGGAAAACTCGATCGGAATAGCTACTGGAAGCTTGCCGGTCACAACGTATCGAGAATTGACTTCGTCGGAATCCGACGAATTTTTACGGATTTCCCTAGGGGTACCACTAGTGAAAATCACCAAAATCGAGAAATCATAAAAAGTGGTGAAATTTTGGATTCGAGTCCAATAATTCGGGAAAACTCAATCGAAATAGCTACTGGAAGCTTGCCGGTCTCAACGCATCGAGAATTGGTTTCGTCGGATTCCGACGAAATTTTACGGATTTCCCTAGGGGTACCACTAGGGAAAATCACCAAAATCGAAAAATCGTAAAAAGTGGTGAAATTTTAGATCCGAGTCCAATAATTCGGGAAAACTCGATCGGAATAACTACTGGAAGCTTGCCGGTCATAACGCATCGAGAATTGGCTTCGTCGGAATCCGACGAATTTTTACGGATTTTCCTAGGGGTACCACTAGGGAAAATCACCAAAATCGAAAAGTGGTGAAATTTTGGATCCGAGTCCAATAATTCGGGAAAACTCGATCGGAATAGCTACTGGAAGCTTGCCGGTCATAACGCATCGAGAATTGGCTTCGTCGGAATCCGACGAATTTTACGGATTTTTCTAGGGGTACCACTAGGGAAAATCACCAAAATCGAAAAGTGGTGAAATTTTGGATCCGAGTCCAATAATTCGGGAAAACTCGATCGGAATAGCTACTGGAAGCTTGCCGGTCACAACGCATCGAGAATTGGTTTCGTCGGAATCCGACGAATTTTTACGG
The DNA here is from genome assembly GCA_947683425.1 of Excoecaria cochinchinensis. Taxonomy (NCBI): domain Eukaryota; kingdom Viridiplantae; phylum Streptophyta; class Magnoliopsida; order Malpighiales; family Euphorbiaceae; genus Excoecaria; species Excoecaria cochinchinensis. The sequence continues at coordinate 40,253 of CANTUQ010000224.1, forward strand.
TTTTTCCTATGGGTACCACTAGGGAAAATCACCGAACTCGAGAAATCGTAAAAAGTGGTGAAATTTTGGATCCAAGTCCAATAATTCGGGAAAACTCGATCGGAATAGCTACTGGAAGCTTGCCGGTCACAACGTATCGAGAATTGACTTCGTCGGAATCCGACGAATTTTTACGGATTTCCCTAGGGGTACCACTAGTGAAAATCACCAAAATCGAGAAATCATAAAAAGTGGTGAAATTTTGGATTCGAGTCCAATAATTCGGGAAAACTCAATCGGAATAGCTACTGGAAGCTTGCTGGTCTCAACGCATTGAGAATTGGCTTCGTCGGAATCCGATGAAATTTTACGGATTTCCCTAGGGGTACCACTAGGGAAAATCACCAAAATCGAAAAATCGTAAAAAGTGGTGAAATTTTAGATCCGAGTCCAATAATTCGGGAAAACTCGATCGGAATAGCTACTGGAAGCTTGCCGGTCACAACGCATCGAGAATTGGCTTCGTCGGAATCCGACGAATTTTTACGGATTTTCCTAGGGGTACCACTAGGGAAAATCACCAAAATCGAAAAGTGGTAAAATTTTGGATCCGAGTCCAATAATTCGGGAAAACTCGATCGGAATAGCTACTGGAAGCTTGCCGGTCATAACGCATCGAGAATTGGCTTCGTCGGAATCCGACGAATTTTACTGATTTTCCTAGGGGTACCACTAGGGAAAATCACCAAAATCGAAAAGTGGTGAAATTTTGGATCCGAGTCCAATAATTCAGGAAAACTCGATCGGAATAGCAACTGGAAGCTTGCCAGTCACAACGCATCGAGAATTGGTTTCGTCGAAATCCGACGAATTTTTACGGTTTTTCTTAGGGGTACCACTAGGGAAAATCACCGAAATCGAGAAATCGTAAAAAGTGGTGAAATTTTGGATCCAAGTCCAATAATTCGGGAAAACTCGATCGGAATAGCTACTGGAAGCTTGCCGGTCACAATGCATCGAGAATTGGCTTCGTCGGCATCCGACGAATTTTTACGGATTTCCATAGGGGTACCACTAGGAAAAATAACCAAAATCAAGAAATCGTAAAAAGTGGTGAAATTTTTGATCCGAGTCCAATAATTCGGGAAAACTCGATCGAAATAGCTACTGGAAGCTTGCCGGTCACAACGCATGGAGAATTGGCTTTGTCGGAATCCGACGAATTTTTACGGATTTTCCTATGGGTACCACTAGGGAAAATTACAAAAATCGAAAAGTGGTGAAATTTTGGATCCGAGTCCAATAATTCAGGAAAACTAGATCGGAATAGCTACTGGAAGCTTGCCGGTCACAACGCATCGAGTATTGGCTTCGTCGGAATTCGACGAATTTTTACGGATTTTCCTAGGAGTACCACTAGGGAAAATCACCAAAATCGAGAAATCGTAAAAAGTGGTGAAATTTTGGATCCCAGTCCAATAATTCGGGAAAACTCGATCGGAATAGCTACTGGAAGCTTGCCGGTCACAACGCATCGAGAATTGGTTTCGTCGAAATCCGACGAATTTTTACGAATTTCCCTAGGGGTACCACTAGGGAAAATCACCAAAATCGAAAAGTGGTGAAATTTTGGATCCGAGTCCAATAAGTCGTTAAAACTCGATCGGAATAGCTACTGGAAGCTTGCCGGTCACAACGCATCGAGAATTGGATTCATCGAAATCCGACGAATTTTTACGGTTTTTCCTAGGGGTACCACTAGGGAAAATCACCGAAATCGAGAAATCGTAAAAAGTGGTGAAATTTTGGATCCAAGTCCAATAATTCGGGAAAACTCGATCGAAATAGCTACTGGAAGCTTGCCGGTCACAATGCATCGAGAATTGGCTTCGTCGGAATCCGACGAATTTTTACGGATTTTCATAGGGGTACCACTAGGAAAAATCACCAAAATCGAGAAATCGTAAAAAGTGGTGAAATTTCTGATCCGAGTCCAATAATTCGGGAAAACTCGATCGAAATAGCTACTGGAAGCTTGCCGGTCACAACGCATCGAGAATTGGCTTTGTCGGAATCCGACGAATTTTTACGGATTTTCCTAGGGGTACCACTAGGGAAAATCACCAAAATTGAAAAATGGTGAAATTTTGGATCCGAGTCCAATAAGTCGGTAAAACTCCATAGAAATAGCTCCTGGAAGCTTGCCGGTCACAACGCATCGAGAATTGGTTTCGTCAGAATCTGACGAATTTTTACGGATTTCCCTAAAGGTACCACTAGGGAAAATCACTAAAATCGAAAAGTGGTGAAATTTTTGATCCGAGTCCAATAATATGGGAAAACTCGATCAGAATAGCTACTGGAAGCTTACCGGTCCCAACGCATCGAGAATTGGCTTCGTCAGAATCCGACGAATTTTTACGGATTTCCCTAGGAGTACCACTAGGGAAAATCACCAAAATCGAGAAATCGTAAAAAGTGGTGAAATTTTTGATCCCAGTCCAATAATTCGGGAAAACTCGATCGGAATAGCTACTGGAAGCTTGCCGGTCACAACGCATCGAGAATTGGTTTCGTCGAAATCCGACGAATTTATACGAATTTCTCTAGGGGTACCACTAGGGAAAATTACAAAAATCGAAAAGTAGTGAAATTTTGGATCCGAGACCAATAAGTCGGTAAAACTCGATCGGAATAGCTACTGGAAGCTTGCCGGTCACAACGCATCAAGAATTGGATTCGTCGGAATCCGACGAATTTTTACGGATTTCCCTAGGGGTACCACTAGGAAAAAATCACCAAAATCGAAAAGTGGTGAAATTTTTTATCCGAGTCCAATAATACGGGAAAACTCGATCGGAATAGCTACTGGAAGCTTGCCGGTTACAACGTATCGAGAATTGACTTCGTCGGAATCCGACGAATTTTTACGGATTTCCCTAGGGGTACCACTAAGGAAAATCACCAAAATCGAGAAATCATAAAAAGTGGTGAAATTTTGGATCCGAGTCCAATAATTCGGGAAAACTCGATCGGAATAGCTTGTGGAAGCTTGCCGGTCACAACGCATCGAGAATTGGCTTCGTCGGAATAAGACGAATTTTTACGGATTTTCCTAGGGGTACCACTAGGAAAAATTACCAAAATCGAGAAATCGTAAAAAGTGGTGAAATTTTGAATCCGATTCCAATAATTCGGGAAAACTCGATCGAAATAGCTACTGGAAGCTAGCCAGTTACAACGCATCGAGAATTGGCTTCGTCTGAATCCGAAAAATTTTTACACATTTCCCTAGGGGTACCACTAGGGAAAATCACCAAAATCGAGAAATCGTGAAATTTTTGATCCGAGTCCAATAATTCGGGAAAACTCGATCGGAATAGCTACTGGAAGCTTGCCGGTCACAATGCATCGAGAATTGGCTTCGTCGGAATCCGACGAATTTTTACGGATTTCCATAGGGGTACCACAAGGAAAAATCACCAAATTCGAGAAATCGTAAAAAGTGGTGAATTTTCTGATCCGAGTCCAATAATTTGGGAAAACTCGATCGGAATAGCAACTGGAAGCTTGCCGGTCACAACGCATAGAGAATTGGATTCATCGGAATCCGACGAATTTTTACGGATTTTCCTAGGGGTACCACTAGGGAAAATCACCAAAATCGAAAAGTGGTGAAATTTTGGATCCGAGTCCAATAAGTCGGTAAAACTCGATAGGAATAGCTCCTGGAAGCTTGCCGGTCACAACGCATCGAGAATTGGTTTCGTCAGAATCTGACGAATTTTTACGGATTTCCCTAGGGGTACCACTAGGGAAAATCACCAAAATCGAAAAGTGGTGAAATTTTTGATCCGAGTCCAATAAGTCGGTAAAACTCGATAGGAATAGCTCCTCGAAGCTTGCCGGTCACAACGCATCGAGAATTGGTTTCGTCAGAATCTGACGAATTTTTACGGATTTCCCTAGGGGTACCACTAGGGAAAATAACCAAAATCGAAAAGTGGTGAAATTTTTGATCCGAGTCCAATAATACGGGAAAACTCGATCGGAATAGCTACTGGAATCTTACCGGTCCCAACGCATCGAGAATTGGCTTCGTCGGAATCCGACGAATTTTTACGGATTTTCCTAGGAGTACCACTAGGGAAAATCACCAAAATCGAGAAATCGTAAAAAGTGGTGAAATTTTGGATCCCAGTCCAATAATTCGGGAAAACTCGATCGGAATAGCTACTGGAAGCTTGCCGGTCACAACGCATCGAGAATTGGTTTCGTCGCAATCCGACGAATTTATACGAATTTCCCTAGGGGTACCACTAGGGAAAATTACAAAAATCGAAAAGTAGTGAAATTTTGGATCCGAGTCCAATAAGTCGGTAAAACTCGATCGGAATAGCTACTGGAAGCTTGCCGGTCACAACGCATCAAGAATTGGATTCGTCGGAATCCGACGAATTTTTACGGATTTCCCTAGGGGTACCACTAGGAAAAATCACCAAAATCGAAAAGTGGTGAAATTTTTGATCCGAGTCCAATAATACGGGAAAACTCGATCGGAATAGCTACTGGAAGCTTGCCGGTTACAACGTATCGAGAATTGACTTCGTCGGAATCCGACGAATTTTTACGGATTTTCCTAGGGGTACCACTAGGGAAAATCACCAAAATCGAGAAATCATAAAAAGTGGTGAAATTTTTGATCCGAGTCCAATAATTCGGGAAAACTCGATCGGAATAGCTACTGGAAGCTTGCCGGTCACAACGCATCGAGAATTGGCTTCGTCGGAATCCGACGAGTTTTTACGGATTTCCCTAGGGGTACCACTAGGAAAAATTACCAAAATCGAGAAATCGTAAAAAGTGGTGAAATTTTGAATCCGATTCCAATAATTCGGGAAAACTCGATCGGAATAGCTACTGGAAGCTAGCCAGTTACAATGCATCGAGAATTGGCTTCGTCTGAATCCGAAAATTTTTTACGCATTTCCCTAGGGGTACCACTAGGGAAAATCACCAAAATCGAGAAATCGTGAAATTTTTGATCCGAGTCCAATAATTCGGGAAAACTCGATCGGAATAGCTACTGGAAGCTTGCCGGTCACAATGCATCGAGAATTGGCTTCGTCGGAATCCAACGAATTTTTACGGATTTCCATAGGGGTACCACTAGGAAAAATCACCAAAATCGAGAAATCGTAAAAAGTGGTGAAATTTCTGATCCGAGTCCAATAATTCGGGAAAACTCGATCGAAATAGCTACTGGAAGCTTGCCGGTCACAACGCATCGAGAATTTGCTTTGTCGGAATCCGACGAATTTTTACGGATTTTCCTAGGGGTACCACTAGGAAAAATCACCAAAATCGAAAAGTGGTGAAATTTTGGATCCAAGTCCAATAATTCGGGAAAACTCGATCGGAATAGCTACTGGAAGCTTTCCGGTCACAACGCATCGAGAATTGGTTTCGTCGAAATCCGATAAATTTTTACGAATTTTCCTAGGGGTACCACTAGGGAAAATCACCAAAATCGAAAAGTGGTGAAATTTTGGATCCGAGTCCAATAAGTCGGTAAAACTCGATAGGAATAGCTCCTGGAAGCTTGCCGGTCACAACGCATCGAGAATTGGTTTCGTCAGAATCTGACGAATTTTTAAGGATTTCCCTAGGGGTACCACTAGGGAAAATCACCAAAATCGAAAAGTGGTGAAATTTTTTATCCGAGTCCAATAATACGGGAAAACTCGATCGGAATAGCTACTGGAAGCTTACCGGTCCCAACGCATCGAGAATTGGCTTCGTCGGAATCCGACGAATTTTTACGGATTTCCCTAAGAGTACCACTAGGGAAAATCACCAAAATAGAGAATGCGTAAAAAGTTGTGAAATTTTGGATCCCAGTCCAATAATTCGGGAAAACTCGATCGGAATACCTACTGGAAGCTTGCCGGTCACAACGCATCGAGAATTGGTTTCGTCGAAATCCGACGAATTTATACGAATTTCCCTAGGGGTACCACTAGGGAAAATTACCAAAATCGAAAAGTGGTAAAATTTTGGATCCGAGTCCAATAAGTCGGTAAAACTCGATCGGAATAGCTATTGGAAGCTTGACGGTCACAACGCATCAAGAATTGGATTCGTCGGAATCCAACGAATTTTTACGGATTTCCCTAGGGGTACCACTAGGAAAAATCACCAAAATCGAAAAGTGGTGAAATTTTTGATTCGAGTCCAATAATACGGGAAAACTCGATCGGAATAGCTACTGGAAACTTGCCGGTCACAACGCATCGAGAATTGGCTTCGTCGGAATACGACGAATTTTTACGGATTTCCCTAGGGGTACCACTAGGGAAAATCACCAAAATCGAAAAGTGGCGAAATTTTTCATCCGAGTCCAATAATTCGGGAAAAACTCGATCGGAATAGCTACTGGAAGCTTGCCGGTCACAATGCAACGATAATTGGCTTCGTCGGAATCCGACGAATTTTACGGATTTTCCTAGGGGTACCACTAGGGAAAATCACCAAAATCGAAAAGTGGTGAAATTTTGGATCCGAGTCCAATAATTTGAGAAAACTCGATCGGAATAGCTACTGGAAGCTTGCCGGTCACAACACATCGAGAATTGGATTCGTCGGAATCCGACGAATTTTTACGGTTTTTCCTAGGGGTACCACTAGGAAAAATCACCAAAATCGAGAAATCGTAAAAAGTGGTGAAATTTTGGATCCAAGTCCAATAATTCGGGAAAACTCGATCGAAATAGCTACTGGAAGCTTGCCGGTCACAATGCATCGAGAATTGGCTTCGTCGGAATCCGACGAATTTTTACGGATTTCCATAGGGGTACCACTAGGAAAAATCACCAAAATCGAGAAATCGTAAAAAGTGGTGAAATTTCTGATCCGAGTCCAATAATTCGGGAAAACTCGATCGAAATAGCTACTGGAAGCTTGCCGGTCACAACGCATCGAGAATTGGCTTTGTCGGAATCCGACAAATTTTTACGGATTTTCCTAGGGGTACCACTAGGGAAAATCACCAAAATCGAAAAGTGGTGAAATTTTGGATCCGAGTCCAATAAGTCGGTAAAACTCGATAGAAATAGCTCCTGGAAGCTTGCCGGTCACAACGCATCGAGAATTGGTTTCGTCAGAATCTGACGAATTTTTACGGATTTCCCTAAAGGTACCACTAGGGAAAATCACTAAAATCGAAAAGTGGTGAAATTTTTGATCCGAGTCCAATAATATGGGAAAACTCGATCAGAATAGCTACTGGAAGCTTACCGGTCCCAACGCATCGAGAATTGGCTTCGTCAGAATCCGACGAATTTTTACGGATTTCCCTAGGAGTACCACTAGGAAAAATCACCAAAATCGAGAAATCGTAAAAAGTGGTGAAATTTTTGATCCCAGTCCAATAATTCGGGAAAACTCGATCGGAATAGCTACTGGAAGCTTGCCGGTCACAACGCATCGAGAATTGGTTTCGTCGAAATCCGACGAATTTATACGAATTTCCCTAGGGGTACTACTCGGGAAAATTACCAAAATCGAAAAGTGGTGAAATTTTGGATCCGAGTCCAATAAGTCGGTAAAACTCTATCGGAATAGCTACTGGAAGCTTGCCGGTCACAACGCATCAAGAATTGGATTCGTCGGAATCCGATGAATTTTTACGGATTTCCCTAGGGGTACCACTAGGAAAAATCACCAAAATCGAAAAGTGGTGAAATTTTTTATCCGAGTCCAATAATACGGGAAAACTCGATCGGAATCGCTACTGGAAGCTTGCCGGTTACAACGTATCGAGAATTGACTTCGTCAGAATCCGACGAATTTTTACGGATTTCCCTAGGGGTACCACTAGGGAAAATCACCAAAATCGAGAAATCATAAAAAGTGGTGAAATTTTGGATCCGAGTCCAATAATTCGGGAAAACTCGATTGGAATAGCTTGTGGAAGCTTGCCGGTCACAACGCATCGAGAATTGGCTTCGTCGGAATCCGACGAATTTTTACAGATTTCCCTAGGGGTACCACTAGGAAAAATTACCAAAATCGAGAAATCGTAAAAAGTGGTGAAATTTTGAATCCGATTCCAATAATTCGGGAAAACTCGATCGGAATAGCTACTGGAAGCTAGCCAGTTAAAACGCATCGAGAATTGGCTTCGTCTGAATCCGAAAAATTTTTACGCATTTCCCTAGGGGTACCACTAGGGAAAATCACCAAAATCGAGAAATCGTGAAATTTTTGATCCGAGTCCAATAATTCGGGAAAACTCGATCTGAATAGCTACTGGAAGCTTGCCGGTCACAATGCATCGAGAATTGGCTTCGTCGGAATCCGACGAATTTTTACGGATTTCCATAGGGGTACCACTAGGAAAAATCACCAAAATCGAGAAATCGTAAAAAGTGGTGAAATTTATGATCCGAGTCCAATAATTCGGGAAAACTCGATCGGAATAGCTACTGGAAGCTTGCCGGTCACAACGCATAGAGAATTGGATTCATCGGAATCCGACGAATATTTACGGATTTTCCTAGGGGTACCAATAGGGAAAATCACCAAAATCGAAAAGTGGTGAAATTTTGGATCCGAGTCCAATAATTCGGGAAAACTCGATCGGAATAGCTACTGGATGCTTGCCGGTCACAACGCATCGAGAATTGGTTTCGTCGAAATCCGACGAATTTTTACGAATTTTCCTAGGGGTACCACTAGGGAAAATCACCAAAATCGAAAAGTGGTGAAATTTTGGGTCCGAGTCCAATAAGGCGGTAAAACTCGATAAGAATAGTTACTGGAAGCTTGCCGGTCACAACGCATCGAGAATTGGCTTCGTTGGAATCCGACGAATTTTTTCGGATTTTCCTAGGGGTACCACTAGGGAAAATCACCAAAATCGAGAAATCGTAAAAAGTGGTGAAATTTTGGATCCGAGTCCAATAATTCGGGAAAACTTGATCGGAATAGCTACTAGAAGCTTGCCGGTCACAACGCATCGAGAATTGGCTTCGTCGGAATCCGACGAATTTTTACGGATTTTCCTAGGGGTACCATTAGGGAAAATCACCAAAATCGAGAAATCGTAAAAAGTGGTGAAATTTCGGATCCGAGTCCAACAATTCGGGAAAACTCGATCGGAATAGCTATTGGAATCTTGCCGGTCACAACGCATCGAGAATTGGCTTCGTCGGAATCCGACGAATTTTTACGAATTTCCTAGGAGTACCATTAGGGAAAATCACCAAAATCGAGAAATCGTAAAAAGGGGTGAAATTTTTGATCCCAGTCCAATAAATCGGGAAAACTTGATTGGAATAGCTATTGGAAGATTGCCGGTCACAACGCATCGAGAATTGGTTTCGTCGGAATCCGACGAATTTTTATGAATTTCCCTAGGAGTACCACTATGGAAAATCACCAAAATCGAAAAGTGGTGAAATTTTGGATCCGAGTCCAATAAGTCGGTAAAACTCGATCGGAATAGCTACTGGAAGCTTGCCGGTCACAACGCATCGAGAATTGGTTTCGTCGGAATCCGACGAATTTTTACGGATTTCACTAGGGGTACCACTAGGGAAAATCACCAAAATCGAAAAGTGGTGAAATTTTTGATCCGAGTTCAATAATTCAGGAAAACTCGATCGGAATAGCTACTGGAAGCTTGCCGGTCACAACGCATCGAGAATTAGTTTCGTCGGAATTCGACGAATTTTTACGAATTTCCCTAGGGGTACCACTAGGAAAAATCACCAAAATCGAAAAGTGGTGAAATTTTGAATCCGAGTCCAATAATTCGGGAAAACTCGATCGGAATAGGTACTGGAAGCTTGCTGGTCACAACGCATCGAGAATTAGCTTCGTCGGAATCCGACGAATTTTTACGGATTTTCCTAGGGGTACCACTAGGGAAAATCACCAAAATCGAGAAATCGTAAAAAGTGGTGAAATTTTGGATCCGAGTCCAATAATTCGGGAAAACTCGATCGGAATAGATACTAGAAGCTTGCCGGTCACAACGCATCGAGAATTGGCTTCGTCGAAATCCGACGAATTTTTACGGATTTTCCTAGGGTACCACTAGGAAAAATCACCAAAATCGAAAAGTGGTGAAATTTTGGATCCGAGTCCAATAATTTGGGAAAACTCGATCGGAATAGCTACTAGAAGCTTGCCGGTCACAACGGATCGAGAATTGGCTTCGTCGGAATCCGACGAATTTTTACGGATTTCCTAGGAGTACCACTAGGGAAAATCACAAAAATCGAGAAATCGTAAAAAGGGGTGAAATTTCTGATCCAAGTCCAATAATTCGGGAAAACTCGATTGGAATAGCTATTGGAAGCTTGCCGGTCACAACGCATCGAGAATTGGTTTCGTCGGAATCCGACGAATTTTTATGAATTTCCGTAGGAGTACCACTAGGGAAAATCACCAAAATCGAAAAGTGGTGAAATTTTGGATCCGAGTCCAATAAGTCTGTAAAACTCGATCAGAATAGCTACTGGAAGCTTGCCGGTCACAACGCATCGAGAATTGGTTTCGACGAAATCCGACGAATTTTGACGGATTTCCCTAGGGGTACCACTAGGGAAAATCACCAAAATCGAAAAGTGGTGAAATTTTTGATCCGAGTTCAATAATTCGGGAAAACTCGATCGGAATAGCTACTGGAAGCTTGCCGGTCACAATGCATCGAGAATTAGTTTCGTCGGAATCCGACGAATTTTTACGAATTTCCCTAGGGGTACCACTAGGGAAAATCACCAAAATCGAAAAGTGGTGAAATTTTGAATCCGAGTCCAATAATTCGGGAAAACTCGATCGGAATAGCTACTGGAAGCTTGCCGGTCACAACGCATCGAGAATTCGCTTCGTCGGAATCCGACGAATTTTTACGGATTTTCCTAGGGGTACCACTAGGAAAAATCACCAAAATCGAAAAGTGGTGAAATTTTGGATCCGAGTCCAACAATTTGGGAAAACTCGATCGGAATAGCTACTGGAAGCTTGCCGGTCACAACGGATCGAGAATTGGCTTCGTCGGAATCCGACGAATTTTTACGGATTTCCTAGGAGTACCACTAGAAAAATCTCCTAAATCGAGAAATCGTAAAAACGGGTGAAATTTTGGATCCCAGTCCAATAAATCGGGAAAACTTGATTGGAATAGCTATTGGAATTTTGCCGGTCACAACGCATCGAGAATTGGTTTCGTCGGAATCCGACGAATTTTTATGAATTTCCCTAGGAGTACCACTAGGGAAAATCACCAAAATCGAAAAGTGGTGAAATTTTGGATCCGAGTCCAATAAGTCGGTAAAACTCGATAGGAATAGCTCCTGGAAGCTTGCCGGTCACAACGCATCGAGAATTGGTTTCGTCAGAATCTGACGAATTTTTACGGATTTCCCTAGGGGTACCACTAGGGAAAATCACCAAAATCGAAAAGTGGTGAAATTTTTGATCCGAGTCCAATAATACGGGAAAACTCGATCAGAATAGCTACTGGAAGCTTACCGGTCCCAACGCATCGAGAATTGGCTTCGTCGGAATCCGACGAATTTTTACGGATTTCCCTAGGAGTACCACTAGGGAAAATCACCAAAATAGAGAAATCGTAAAAAGTGGTGAAATTTTGGATCCCAGTCCAATAATTCGGGAAAACTCGATCGGAATAGCTACTGGAAGCTTGCCGGTCACAACGCATCGAGAATTGGTTTCGTCGAAATCCGACGAATTTATACGAATTTCCCTAGGGGTACCACTAGGGAAAATTACCAAAATCGAAAAGTGGTGAAATTTTGGATCCGAGTCCAATAAGTCGGTAAAACTCGATCGGAATAGCTACTGGAAGCTTGCCGGTCACAACGCATCAAGAATTGGATTCGTCGGAATCAACCGAATTTTTACGGATTTCCCTAGGGGTACCACTAGGAAAAATCACCAAAATCGAAAAGTGGTGAAATTTTTGATCCGAGTCCAATAATACGGGAAAAATCGATCGGAATAGCTACTGGAAGCTTGCCGGTTACAACGTATCGAGAATTGACTTCATCGGAATCCGATGAATTTTTACGGATTTTCCTAGGGGTATCACTAGGGAAAATCACCAAAATCGAAAAGTGGTGAAATTTTGGATCCGAGTCCAATAATTCGGGAAAACTCGATCGGAATAGCTACTGGAAACTTGCCGGTCACAACGCATCGAGAATTGGCTTCGTCGGAATCCGACGAATTTTTACGGATTTCCCTAGGGGTACCACTAGGGAAAATCACCAAAATCGAAAAGTGGTGAAATTTTTCATCCAAGTCCAATAATTCGGGAAAAACTCGATCGAAATAGCTACTGGAAGCTTGCCGGTCACAACGCAACGATAATTGGCTTCGTCGGAATCCGACGAATTTTACGGATTTTCCTAGGGGTACCACTAGGGAAAATCACCAAAATCGAAAAGTGGTGAAATTTTGGATCCGAGTCCAATAATTCGAGAAAACTCGATCGGAATAGCTACTGGAAGCTTGCCGGTCACAACGCATCGAGAATTGGATTCGTCGGAATCCGACGAATTTTTACGGTTTTTCCTAGGGGTACCACTAGGAAAAATCACCAAAATCGAGAAATCGTAAAAAGTGGTGAAATTTTGGATCCAAGTCCAATAATTCGGGAAAACTCGATCGAAATAGCTACTGGAAGCTTGCCGGTCACAATGCATCGAGAATTGGCTTCGTCGGAATCCGACGAATTTTTACGGATTTCCATAGGGGTACCACTAGGAAAAATCACCAAAATCGAGAAATCGTAAAAAGTGGTGAAATTTCTGATCCGAGTCCAATAATTCGGGAAAACTCGATCGAAATAGCTACTGGAAGCTTGCCGGTCACAACGCATCGAGAATTGGCTTTGTCGAAATCCGACGAATTTTTACGGATTTTCCTAGGGGTACCACTAGGGAAAATCACCAAAATCGAAAAGTGGTGAAATTTTGGATCCGAGTCCAATAAGTCGGTAAAACTCGATAGAAATAGCTCCTGGAAGCTTGCCGGTCACAACGCATCGAGAATTGGTTTCGTCAGAATCTGACGAATTTTTACGGATTTCCCTAAAGGTACCACTAGGGAAAATCACTAAAATCGAAAAGTGGTGAAATTTTTGATCCGAGTCCAATAATATGGGAAAACTCGATCAGAATAGCTACTGGAAGCTTACCGGTCCCAACGCATCGAGAATTGGCTTCGTCAGAATTCGACGAATTTTTACGGATTTCCCTAGGAGTACCACTAGGGAAAATCACCAAAATCGAGAAATCGTAAAAAGTGGTGAAATTTTTGATCCCAGTCCAATAATTCGGGAAAACTCGATCGGAATAGCTACTGGAAGCTTGCCGGTCACAACGCATCGAGAATTGGTTTCGTCGAAATCCGACGAATTTATACGAATTTCCCTAGGGGTACTACTCGGGAAAATTACCAAAATCGAAAAGTGGTGAAATTTTGGATCCGAGTCCAATAAGTCGGTAAAACTCTATCGGAATAGCTACTGGAAGCTTGCCGGTCACAACGCATCAAGAATTGGATTCGTCGGAATCCGATGAATTTTTACGGATTTCCCTAGGGGTACCACTAGGAAAAATCACCAAAATCGAAAAGTGGTGAAATTTTTTATCCGAGTCCAATAATACGGGAAAACTCGATCGGAATAGCTACTGGAAGCTTGCCGGTTACAACGTATCGAGAATTGACTTCGTCAGAATCCGACGAATTTTTACGGATTTCCCTAGGGGTACCACTAGGGAAAATCACCAAAATCGAGAAATCATAAAAAGTGGTGAAATTTTGGATCCGAGTCCAATAATTCGGGAAAACTCGATTGGAATAGCTTGTGGAAGCTTGCCGGTCACAACGCATCGAGAATTGGCTTCGTCGGAATCCGACGAATTTTTACAGATTTCCCTAGGGGTACCACTAGGAAAAATTACCAAAATCGAGAAATCGTAAAAATTGGTCAAATTTTGAATCCGATTCCAATAATCGGGAAAACTCGATCGGAATAGCTACTGGAAGCTAGCCAGTTACAACGCATCGAGAATTGGCTTCGTCTGAATCCGAAAAATTTTTACGCATTTCCCTAGGGGTACCACTAGGGAAAATCACCAAAATCGAGAAATCGTGTAATTTTTGATCCGAGTCCAATAATTCGGGAAAACTCGATCGGAATAGCTACTGGAAGCTTGCCGGTCACAATGCATTGAGAATTGGCTTCGTCCGAATCCGACGAATTTTTACGGATTTCCATAGGGGTACCACTAGGAAAAATCACCAAAATCGAGAAATCGTAAAAAGTGGTGAAATTTATGATCCGAGTCCAATAATTCGGGAAAACTCGATCGGAATAGCTACTGGAAGCTTGCCGGTCACAACGCATAGAGAATTGGATTCATCGGAATCCGACGAATATTTTCGGATTTTCCTAGGGGTACCAATAGGGAAAATCACCAAAATCGAAAAGTGGTGAAATTTTGGATCCGAGTCCAATAATTCGGGAAAACTCGATCGGAATAGCTACTGGAAGCTTGCCGGTCACAACGCATCGAGAATTGGTTTCGTCGAAATCCGACGAATTTTTACGAATTTTCCTAGGGGTACCACTAGGGAAAATCACCAAAATCGAAAAGTGGTGAAATTTTGGGTCCGAGTCCAATAAGGCGGTAAAACTCGATAGGAATAGCTACTGGAAGCTTGCCGGTCACAACGCATCGAGAATTGGCTTCGTTGGAATCCAACGAATTTTTTCGGATTTTCCTAGGGGTACCACTAGGGAAAATCACCAAAATCGAGAAATCGTAAAAAGTGGTGAAATTTTGGATCCGAGACCAATAATTCGGGAAAACTTGATCGGAATAGCTACTAGAAGCTTGCTGGTCACAACGCATCGAGAATTGGCTTCGTCGGAATCCGACGAATTTTTACGGATTTTCCTAGGGGTATCATTAGGGAAAATCACCAAAATCGAGAAATCGTAAAAAGTGGTGAAATTTCGGTTCCGAGTCCAACAATTCGGGAAAACTCGATCGGAATAGCTATTGGAATCTTGCCGGTCACAACGCATCGAGAATTGGCTTCGTCGGAATCCGACGAATTTTTACGAATTTCCTAGGAGTACCATTAGGGAAAATCACCAAAATCGAGAAATCGTAAAAAGGGGTGAAATTTTTGATCCCAGTCCAATAAATCGGGAAAACTTGATTGGAATAGCTATTGGAAGATTGCCGGTCACAACGCATCGAGAATTGGTTTCGTCGGAATCCGACGAATTTTTATGAATTTCCCTCGAAGTACCACTATGGAAAATCACCAAAATCGAAAAGTGGTGAAATTTTGGATCCGAGTCCAATAAGTCGGTAAAACTCGATCGGAATAGCTACTGGAAGCTTGCCGGTCACAACGCATCGAGAATTGGTTTCGTCGGAATCCGACGAATTTTTACGGATTTCACTAGGGGTACCACTAGGGAAAATCACCAAAATCGAAAAGTGGTGAAATTTTTGATCCGAGTTCAATAATTCGGGAAAACTCGATCGGAATAGCTACTGGAAGCTTGCCGGTCACAACGCATCAAGAATTAGTTTCGTCGGAATCCGACGAATTTTTACGAATTTCCCTAGGGGTACCACTAGGAAAAATTACCAAAATCGAAAAGTGGTGAAATTTTGAATCCGAGTCCAATAATTCGGGAAAACTCGATCGGAATAGGTACTGGAAGCTTGCCGGTCACAACGCATCGAGAATTAGCTTCGTCGGAATCCGACGAATTTTTACGGATTTTCCTAGGGGTACCACTAGGGAAAATCACCAAAATCGAGAAATCGTAAAAAGTGGTGAAATTTTGGATCCGAGTCCAATTATTCGGGAAAACTCGATCGGAATAGATACTAGAAGCTTGCCGGTCACAACGCATCGAGAATTGGCTTCGTCGAAATCCGACGAATTTTTACGGATTTTCCTAGGGTACCACTAGGAAAAATCACCAAAATCGAAAAGTGGTGAAATTTTGGATCCGAGTCCAATAATTTGGGAAAACTCGATCGGAATAGCTACTAGAAGCTTGCCGGTCACAACGCATCGAGAATTGGTTTCGTCGGAATCCGACGAATTTTTATGAATTTCCCTAGGAGTACCACTAGGGAAAATCACCAAAATCGAAAAGTGGTGAAATTTTGGATCCGAGTCCAATAAGTCTGTAAAACTCGATCAGAATAGCTACTGGAAGCTTGCCGGTCACAACGCATCGAGAATTGGTTTCGACGAAATCCGACGAATTTTGACGGATTTCCCTAGGGGTACCACTAGGGAAAATCACCAAAATCGAAAAGTGGTGAAATTTTTGATCCGAGTTCAATAATTCGGGAAAACTCGATCGGAATAGCTACTGGAAGCTTGCCGGTCACAATGCATCGAGAATTAGTTTCGTCGGAATCCGACGAATTTTTACGAATTTCCCTAGGGGTACCACTAGGGAAAATCACCAAAATCGAAAAGTGGTGAAATTTTGAATCCGAGTCCAATAATTCGGGAAAACTCGATCGGAATAGCTACTGGAAGCTTGCCGGTCACAACGCATCGAGAATTCGCTTCGTCGGAATCCGACGAATTTTTACGGATTTTCCTAGGGGTACCACTAGGGAAAATCACCAAAATCGAGAAATCGTAAAAAGTGGTGAAATTTTGGATCCGAGTCCAATAATTCGGGAAAACTCGATAGGAATAGCTACTAGAAGCTTGCCGGTCACAATTCATCGAGAATTGGCTTCGTCGAAATCCGACGAATTTTTACGGATTTTCCTTGGGGTACCACTAGGAAAAATCACCAAAATCGAAAAGTGGTGAAATTTTGGATCCGAGTCCAACAATTTGGGAAAACTCGATCGGAATAGCTACTGGAAGCTTGCCGGTCACAACGGATCGAGAATTGGCTTCGTCGGAATCCGACGAATTTTTACGGATTTCCTAGGAGTACCACTAGGGAAAATCACCAAAATCGAGAAATCGTAAAAAGGGGTGAAATTTTGGATCTCAGTCCAATAAATCGGGAAAACTTGATTGGAATAGCTATTGGAATTTTGCCGGTCACAACGCATCGAGAATTGGTTTCGTCGGAATCCGACGAATTTTTATGAATTTCCCTAGGAGTACCACTAGGGAAAATCACCAAAATCGAAAAGTGGTGAAATTTTGGATCCGAGTCCAATAAGTCTGTAAAACTCGATCGGAATAGCTACTGGAAGCTTGCCGGTCACAACGCATCGAGAATTGGTTTCGTCGAAATCCGACGAATTTTGACGGATTTCCCTAGGGGTACCACTAGGGAAAATCACCAAAATCGAAAAGTGGTGAAATTTTTCATCCGAGTTCAATAATTAAGGAAAACTCGATCGAAATAGCTACTGGAAGGTTGCCGGTCACAACGCATCGAGAATTAGTTTCGTCGGAATCCGACGAATTTTTACGAATTTCCCTAGTGGTACCACTAGGGAAAATCACCAAAATCGAAAAGTGGTGAAATTTTGAATTCGAGTCCAATAATTTGGGAAAACTCGATCGGAATAGCTACTGGAAGCTTGCCGGTCACAACGCATCGAGAATTGGCTTCGTCGAAATCCGATGAATTTTTACGGATTTTCCTAGGGGTACCACTAGGGAAAATAACCAAAATCGAAAAGTGGTGAAAGTTTTGATCCGAGTCCAATAATTCAGGAAAACTCGATCGGAATAGCTACTGGAAGCTTGCCGGTCACAACGCATCGAGAATTTTCTTCGTCGGAATCCGATGAATTTTTACGGATTTCCCTAGGAGTACCACTAGGGAAAATCACCAAAATCGACAAATCGTAAAAAGTGGTGAAATTTTGGATCCCAGTCCAATAATTCGGGAAAACTCGATTGGAATAGCTACATGAAGCTTGCCGGTCACAACGCATCGAGAATTGATTTCGTCGGAATCCGACGAATTTTTACGAATTTCCCTAGGAGTACCACTAGGGAAAATCACCAAAATCGAAAAGTGGTGAAATTTTGGATCCGAGTCCAATAAGTCGGTAAAACTCGATCGGAATAGCTACTGGAAGCTTGCCGGTCACAACGAATCGAGAATTGGTTTCGTCGGAATCCGACGAATTTTTACGGATTTCCCTAGGGGTACCACTAGGGAAAATCACCAAAATCGAAAAGTGGTGAAATTTTTTATCCGAGTTCAATAATTCGGGAAAACTCGATTGGAATAGCTACTGGAAGCTTGCCGGTCACAACGCATCGAGAATTGGTTTCGTCGGAATCCGACGAATTTTTACGAATTTCCCTAGGGGTACCACTAGGGAAAATCACCAAAATCGAAAAGTGGTGAAATTTTGGATCCGAGTCCAATAATTCGGGAAAACTCGATCAGAATAGCTACTGGATGCTTGCCGGTCACAACGCATCGAGAATTGGTTTCGTCGGAATCCGATGAATTTTTACGGATTTTCCTAGTGGTACCACTAGGGAAAATCACCAAAATCGAAAAGTGGTGAAATTTTGGATCCGAGTCCAATAATTTGGGAAAACTCGATCGGAATAGCTACTGGAAGCTTGCCGGTCACAACGCATCGAGAATTGGCTTCATCGGAATCCGACGAATTTTTACGGATTTCCCTAGGAGTACCATTAGGGAAAATCAACAAAATCGAGAAATCGTAAAAAGTGGTGAAATTTTGGATCCCAGTCCAATAATTCGGTAAAACTCGATCGGAATAGCTACTGGAAGCTTGCCGGTCACAACGCATCGAGAATTGGTTTCATCGGAATCCGACGAATTTTTACGAATTTCCCTAGGGGTACCACTAGGGAAAATCACAAAAATCAAAAAGTGGTGAAATTTTTGATCCGAGTCTAATAATACGGGAAAACTCGATCGGAATAGCTACTAGAAGCTTGCCGGTCACAACGCATCGAGAATTGACTTCGTCGGAATCCGACGAATTTTTACGGATTTCCCTAGGGGTACAACTAGGGAAAATCACAAAAATCGAGAAATCATAAAAAGTGGTGAAATTTTGGATGCGAGTCCAATAATTCGGGAAAACTCGATCGGAATAGCTACTGAAAGCTTGCCGGTCACAACGCATCGAGAATTGGCTTCGTCGGAATCCGACGAATTTTTACGGATTTCCTTAGGGGTACCACTAGGGAAAATCACCAAAATCGAGAAATCGTAAAAAGTGGTGAAATTTTGGATCCGATTCCAATAATTCGGGAAAACTCGATCGGAATAGCTACTGGAAGATTGCCGGTCACAACACATCGAGAATTGGCTTCGTCGAAATTCCACGAATTTTTACTGATTTTCCTAGGGGTACCACTCGGGAAAATCACCAAAATCGAGAAATCATAAAAAGTGGTGAAATTTTGGATCCGAGTCCAATAATTCGGGAAAACTTGATCGGAATAGCTACTGGAATCTTTCCGGTCACAACGCATTGAGAATTGTATTCGTCGGAATCCGACGAATTTTTACGGATTTTCCTAGGGGTACCACTAGGGAAAATCACCAAAATCTAAAAGTGGTGAAATTTTTGATCCGAGTCCAATAATTCGGGAAAACTCGATCAGAATAGTTACTGGAAGCTTGCCAGTCACAACGCATCGAGAATTGGCTTCGTCTGAATTCGACGAATTTTTACGGATTTCCCTAGGGGTACCACTAGGAAAAATCACTAAAATCGAGAAATCGTAAAAAGTGGTGAAATTTTGGATCCGAGTCCAATAATTCGGGAAAACTCGATTGGAATAGCTACTCGAAGCTTGCCGGTCACAACGCATCGAGAATTTGCTTCGTCGGAATCCGACAAATTTTTACGGATTTTCCTAGGGGTACCACTAGGGAAAATCACCAAAATCGAAAAGTGGTGAAATTTTGGATCCGAGTCCAATAATTCGGGAAAACTCGATCGTAATAGCTACTGGAAGCTTGCCGGTCACAACGCATCGAGAATTGGCTTCGTCGGAATCCGACGAATTTTTACGGTTTTTCCTAGGGGTACCACTAGAGAAAATCACCAAAATCGAGAAATCGTAAAAAGTGGTGAGATTTTGGATCCAAGTCCAATAATTCGGGAAAACTCGATCGGAATAGCTACTGGAAGCTTGCCGGTCACAATGCATCGAGAATTGGCTTCGTCGGAATCCGACGAATTTTTACGGATTTTCATAGGGGTTCCACTAGGAAAAATCACAAAAATCGAGAAATCGTAAAAAGTGCTGAAATTTCTGATCCAAGTCCAATAATTCGGGAAAACTCGATCGAAATAGCTACTGGAAGCTTGCCGTTCACAACGCATCGAGAATTGGCTTCGTCGGAATCCGACGAATTTTTAAAGATTTTCCTAGGGGTACCACTATGGAAAATCACCAAAATCGAGAAATCGTAAAAAGTGGTGAAATTTTGGATCCAAGTCCAATAATTCGGGAAAACTCGATCGGAATAGCTACTGGAAGCTTGCCGGTCACAATGCATCGAGAATTGGCTTCGTCGGAATCCGAAGAATTTTTACGGATTTCCATAGGGGTACCACTAGGAAAAATCACCAAAATCGAGAAATCGTAAAAAGTGGTGAAATTTTTGATCCGAGTGCAATAATTCGGGAAAACTCGATCGAAATAGCTATTGGAAGCTTGCCGGTCACAACGCATGGAGAATTGGCTTTGTCGGAATCCGACGAATTTTTACGGATTTTCCTATGGGTACCACTAGGGAAAATTACAAAAATCGAAAAGTGGTGAAATTTTGGATCCGAGTCCAATAATTCAGGAAAACTAGATCGGAATAGCTACTGGAAGCTTTCCGGTCACAACGCATCGAGTATTGGCTTCGTCGGAATTCGACGAATTTTTACGGATTTTCCTAGGAGTACCACTAGGGAAAATCACCAAAATCGAGAAATCGTAAAAAGTGGTGAAATTTTGGATCCCAGTCCAATAATTCGGGAAAAATCGATCGGAATAGCTACTGGAAGCTTGCCGGTCACAACGCATCGAGAATTGGTTTCGTCGAAATCCGACGAATTTTTACGAATTTTCCTAGGGGTACCACTAGGGAAAATCACCAAAATCGAAAAGTGGTGAAATTTTGGATCCGAGTCCAATAAGTCGTTAAAACTCGATCGGAATAGCTACTGGAAGCTTGCCGGTCACAACGCATCGAGAATTGGTTTCGTCGGAATCCGACGAATTTTTACGGATTTCCCTAGGGGTACCACTAGGAAAAATCACAAAAATCGAAAAGTGGTGAAATTTTTGATCCGAGTCCAATAACACGGGAAAACTCGATCGGAATAGCTACTGGAAGCTTGCCGGTTACAACGTATCGAGAATTGACTTCGTCGGAATCCGACGAATTTTTACGGATTTTCCTAGGGGTACCACTAGGGAAAATCACCAAAATCGAGAAATCATAAAAAGTGGTGAAATTTTGGATCCGAGTCCAATAATTCGGGAAAACTCGATCGGAATAGCTACTGGAAGCTTGCCGGTCACAACGCATCGAGAATTGGCTTCGTCGGAATCCGACGAATTTTTACGGATTTCCCTAGGGGTACCACTAGGAAAAATTACCAAAATCGAGAAATCGTAAAAAGTGGTGAAATTTTGAATCCGATTCCAATAATTTGGGAAAACTCGATCGGAATAGCTACTGGAAGCTAGCCAGTTACAATGCATCGAGAATTGGCTTCGTCTGAATCCGAAAATTTTTTACGCATTTCCCTAGGGGTACCACTAGGGAAAATCACCAAAATCGAGAAATCGTGAAATTTTTGATCCGAGTCCAATAATTCGGGAAAACTCGATCGGAATAGCTACTAGAAGCTTGCCGGTCACAATGCATCGAGAATTGGCTTCGTCGTAATCCGACGAATTTTTACGGATTTCCATAGGGGTACCACTAGGAAAAATCACCAAAATCTAGAAATCGTAAAAAGTGGTGAAATTTCTGATCCGAGTCCAATAATTCGGGAAAACTCGATCGAAATAGCTATTGGAAGCTTGCCGGTCACAACGCATCGAAAATTGGCTTTGTCGGAATCCGACGAATTTTTACGGATTTTCCTAGGGGTACCACTAGGGAAAATCACCAAAATCTAGAAATCGTGAAATTTTGAATCCGAGTCCAATAATTTGGGAAAACTCGATCGGAATAGCTACTGGAAGCTTACCGGTCACAACGCATCGAGAATTGGCTTTGTCGGAATCCGACGAATTTTTACGGATTTTCCTATGGGTACCACTAGGGAAAATTACAAAAATCGAAAAGTGGTGAAATTTTGGATCCGAGTCCAATAATTCAGGAAAACTAGATCGGAATAGCTACTGGAAGCTTTCCGGTCACAACGCATCGAGTATTGGCTTCGTCGGAATTCGACGAATTTTTACGGATTTTCCTAGGAGTACCACTAGGGAAAATCACCAAAATCGAGAAATCGTAAAAAGTGGTGAAATTTTGGATCCCAGTCCAATAATTCGGGAAAACTCGATCGGAATAGCTACTGGAAGCTTGCCGGTCACAACGCATCGAGAATTGGTTTCGTCGAAATCCGACGAATTTTTACGAATTTTCCTAGGGGTACCACTAGGGAAAATCACCAAAATCGAAAAGTGGTGAAATTTTGGATCCGAGTCCAATAAGTCGTTAAAACTCGATCGGAATAGCTACTGGAAGCTTGCCGGTCATAACGCATCGAGAATTGGTTTCGTCGGAATCCGACGAATTTTTACGGATTTCCCTAGGGGTACCACTAGGAAAAATCACAAAAATCGAAAAGTGGTGAAATTTTTGATCCGAGTCCAATAACACGGGAAAACTCGATCGGAATAGCTACTGGAAGCTTGCCGGTTACAACGTATCGAGAATTGACTTCGTCGGAATCCGACGAATTTTTACGGATTTTCCTAGGGGTACCACTAGGGAAAATCACCAAAATCGAGAAATCATAAAAAGTGGTGAAATTTTGGATCCGAGTCCAATAATTCGGGAAAACTCGATCGGAATAGCTACTGGAAGCTTGCCGGTCACAACGCATCGAGAATTGGCTTCGTCGGAATCCGACGAATTTTTACGGATTTCCCTAAGGGTACCACTAGGAAAAATTACCAAAATCGAGAAATCGTAAAAAGTGGTGAAATTTTGAATCCGATTCCAATAATTTGGGAAAACTCGATCGGAATAGCTACTGGAAGCTAGCCAGTTACAATGCATCGAGAATTGGCTTCGTCTGAATCCGAAAATTTTTTACGCATTTCCCTAGGGGTACCACTAGGGAAAATCACCAAAATCGAGAAATCGTGAAATTTTTGATCCGAGTCCAATAATTCGGGAAAACTCGATCGGAATAGCTACTAGAAGCTTGCCGGTCACAATGCATCGAGAATTGGCTTCGTCGTAATCCGACGAATTTTTACGGATTTCCATAGGGGTACCACTAGGAAAAATCACCGAAATCGAGAAATCGTAAAAAGTGGTGAAATTTCTGATCCGAGTCCAATAATTCGGGAAAACTCGATCGAAATAGCTATTGGAAGCTTGCCGGTCACAACGCATCGAAAATTGGCTTTGTCGGAATCCGACGAATTTTTACGGATTTTCCTAGGGGTACCACTAGGGAAAATCACCAAAATCTAGAAATCGTGAAATTTTGGATCCGAGTCCAATAATTTGGGAAAACTCGATCGGAATAGCTACTGGAAGCTTACCGGTCACAACGCATCGAGAATTGGCTTTGTCGGAATCCGACGAATTTTTACGGATTTTCCTATGGGTACCACTAGGGAAAATTACAAAAATCGAAAAGTGGTGAAATTTTGGATCCGAGTCCAATAATTCAGGAAAACTAGATCGGAATAGCTACTGGAAGCTTTCCGGTCACAACGCATCGAGTATTGGCTTCGTCGGAATTCGACGAATTTTTACGGATTTTCCTAGGAGTACCACTAGGGAAAATCACCAAAATCGAGAAATCGTAAAAAGTGGTGAAATTTTGGATCCCAGTCCAATAATTCGGGAAAACTCGATCGGAATAGCTACTGGAAGCTTGCCGGTCACAACGCATCGAGAATTGGTTTCGTCGAAATCCGACGAATTTTTACGATTTTTCCTAGGGGTACCACTAGGGAAAATCACCAAAATCGAAAAGTGGTGAAATTTTGGATCCGAGTCCAATAAGTCGTTAAAACTCGATCGGAATAGCTACTGGAAGCTTGCCGGTCACAACGCATCGAGAATTGGTTTCGTCGGAATCCGACGAATTTTTACGGATTTCCCTAGGGGTACCACTAGGAAAAATCACAAAAATCGAAAAGTGGTGAAATTTTTGATCCGAGTCCAATAACACGGGAAAACTCGATCGGAATAGCTATTGGAAGCTTGCCGGTTACAACGTATCGAGAATTGACTTCGTCGGAATCCGACGAATTTTTACGGATTTTCCTAGGGGTACCACTAGGGAAAATCACCAAAATCGAGAAATCATAAAAAGTGGTGAAATTTTGGATCCGAGTCCAATAATTCGGGAAAACTCGATCGAAATAGCTACTGGAAGCTTGCCGGTCACAACGCATCGAGAATTGGCTTCGTCGGAATCCGACGAATTTTTACGGATTTCCCTAGGGGTACCACTAGGAAAAATTACCAAAATCGAGAAATCGTAAAAAGTGGTGAAATTTTGAATCCGATTCCAATAATTTGGGAAAACTCGATCGGAATAGCTACTGGAAGCTAGCCAGTTACAATGCATCGAGAATTGGCTTCGTCTGAATCCGAAAATTTTTTACGCATTTCCCTAGGGGTACCACTAGGGAAAATCACCAAAATCGAGAAATCGTGAAATTTTTGATCCGAGTCCAATAATTCGGGAAAACTCGATCGGAATAGCTACTAGAAGCTTGCCGGTCACAATGCATCGAGAATTGGCTTCGTCGTAATCCGACGAATTTTTACGGATTTCCATAGGGGTACCACTAGGAAAAATCACCAAAATCGAGAAATCGTAAAAAGTGGTGAAATTTCTGATCCGAGTCCAATAATTCGGGAAAACTCGATCGAAATAGCTATTGGAAGCTTGCCGGTCACAACGCATCGAAAATTGGCTTTGTCGGAATCCGACGAATTTTTACGGATTTTCCTAGGGGTACCACTAGGGAAAATCACCAAAATCGAAAAGTGGTGAAATTTTGGATCCGAGTCCAATAATTCGGGAAAACTCGATCAGAATAGCTACTGGAAGCTTGCCGGTCACAACGCATCGAGAATTGGTTTCGTCAAAATCCGACAAATTTTTACGAATTTTCCTAGGGGTACCACTAGGGAAAATCACCAAAATCGAAAAGTGGTGAAATTTTGGATCCGAGTCCAATAAGTCGGTAAAACTCGATAGGAATAGCTCCTGGAATCTTGCCGGTCACAACGCATCGAGAATTGGTTTCGTCAGAATCTGACGAATTTTTACGGATTTCCCTAGGGGTACCACTAGGGAAAATCACCAAAATCGAAAAGTGGTGAAATTTTTGATCCGAGTCCAATAATACGGGAAAACTCGATCGGAATAGCTACTGGAAGCTTGCCGGTCACAATGCATAGAGAATTGGCTTCGTCGGAATCCAACAAATTTTTACGGATTTCCCCAGGGGTACCACTAGGGAAAATCACCAAAATCGAGAAATCGTAAAAAGTGGTGAAATTTTGGATCTGAGTCCAATAATTCGGGAAAACTCGATCGGAATAGCTACTGGAAGCTTGCCGGTCACAACGCATAGAGAATTGGATTCATCGGAATCCGACGAATTTTTACGTATTTCCCTAGGGGTACCACTCGGGAAAATCACAAAAATCGAGAAATCATAAAAAGTGGTGAAATTTTTTATCTGAGTCCAATAATTCGGGAAAACTCGATCGGAATAGCTACTGGAAGCTTGCCGGTCACAACGCATCGAGAATTGACTTCGTCGGAATCCGACGAATTTTTACGGATTTC